>OVBE01016057.1:0-11128 GCA_900406425.1 Iberis pinnata | reverse complement strand
TTTAAATACTTTTATTTGTATTATTTCAAACATATATATTTTTATTTCTTTTAAAAAATAAATTTAAATATAATATTATGATTAGTTTTATATTTTTATAAAATATTTTTCAAAAAAAATTAAAATTTTAAATATATTCAGATTTAAAAAAAAAAAAATCAGTTTTTTAATCTTAGCTTCGGATCCGGATACGGATCCGGATATCCGCGGATAGCTCGGATCTGGATCCGGATCTCATTTTCACGGATCCGACGGATCCGGATCCGTCCCACCCCTAATGGAGATGGTTTAAAAAGCAACGTCATAAAAATGATTATTAAGAGCCAATTTTTAGTAATTATTTATTTTTTCTAACAAAAAATTGACATAAAAGTCTTTTTAAAAGTTCTAATGGAGATGGTTTAAGAAAAACTGTTAAAATTTTGAGATTAACCCACCTGAACCTCTTTCTCTATACTCATAAATCCTCCCGAATTGTTCATCGGAATGTTCTCAATCTGAGTACCATAAGAAGAAGAAAACTCACTCTTTTCACCCTTAAACATTACTTTACATATTGCATATGTTGACATCTGTAAACGACCAAAAAACAGAGTACGTAACCCAATCACAACTCAATAAAATCGAAGCAAAATTTAGAAGATCAAAAAGTTAACCTGATCATGAGGAGACAAGAAAGTAGCTGTATACTCGTGCATAGCCCATTTAGAACCACCAGTCCCAGATTTAAACACGAAAAACCTTTTCTCACCAATCTTTTCATTTTGGTTCATGATATTCATAGTTTTACCAGTCTTCTTCCAAAATCCAGAATTCGTTTTTCTGTTCTTTCGAAGATCAACTCTGTTATTTTGGACTCCGAAGAAATACCAAGTTAAATCTGTGGATTTCATCACTGACTTTTCTACACAAACAAAAAAGAAAAAAAGACAAGAGATAAAACCCATAAATCAGAATTTGATTTGATAACATTTTGGGCGAAACATATTTTTCTTTTTGTTTTGATAAATCACATGCTATTATAGTAAGAGAGTTACCAATAAAATTCCAAGGATCGAAGCTATAGAAATCGACTGTGCCAATGACTCCATCGACTTGAGTCGTGTCTTTATCTAGATGTTTTCTCCGGAGGTAATCGTTGATGATTTCCAAGTCCGTCGGATTGAATCTGAGACCCACCGGAAAGTCCATTTCTCGAAAATGATCAAAGATTCAGATTAAAGAAAGGAAAAAAGGAGAGATCAGAAGATGCAGTAGAGAGCTTTCTCCACTGTTGGGTTATAGTATTGTGAGTTACACCAAAAGGAAGAAGACGATGTCTTATTTATGACAAATTTATGTCAATCTGATTTATAAATAAATATTAAAATAAATAATTATATTTTTTTGTCAGTGTGGAAAATTGCTACTTGGTGAAATAGGTTCTTTTAGAATCAATTTCGAACCATCTGCTAGAGGTTGTAACAATCCGAACGATCCCACTACATCAGGACCCTTTCTACGTTGGCCACTATTCATTTTATAGTGTGTTTTGTTCTTTGTCAATGGTAAATGTCCATATGATAAATCACTCAATTGAATGGAATTTTTTTTTTTTTTTTAATATAGTTACAGTTTAGTTTAAAGACTAGTTTAAGAGTTAAATATAAATTTTAAAAATATTTTAAATTTGGGCCTTTATGTTATTTTTAAACAATGAAAAGTTATTAAGAAAAATGCCCAAATTATTAGATTTTTTTAGCTTTTTCAAAGTTTTTAAGAAAGATAGATTAGAAAGAGAAAGTCTTTTTTTTTTTTTTTTNAAATTTTTTTTTTTTTTTTTTTTTTGTGCACCAGAAAGAGAAAGTCTTCTATCTATTCAAATGACAAGTTATCCTAGTTTAGTATAATAGGTAATGAACTCTTTAATAAGTTAAACAATTTTTCGAATGCAATTTTTTTGTTATAACTATCGGTATTGTTTGATATTTTTTCTAAATAAATAGTTCGCATTTTGCAAATGAACAAGTGGCCCAATGGTAGTCACCTCTGTATCTATTGCATCCACCAGGGTTCGAACCCTGCCGCTCTCAGTTGGGAGAGAACTACTTAAACACTAGGCTATGATGACAAAAAAAAAAAAATAGTTTGCATTTTATCTTTTTCAGTTTATGGGAGTCTTATAATTATGTTGTTACGATTAAAAGTATCACAACTAACATATGATATATTATCTTAAATAGTACATGCATTGTAGTATACTAACATATTCAATTAGTATTTGTAAAAGTTATTATTTTTTCACTCAATTTCAAATTATCAAAACGTCATTTCATAATTTATTTTAACAATGACTATAAAAAAATTAAATCTGAAAATATTTGGAAAGGAAAAATTTTAACGTTTTTCACAATTTCTCGACTTTCTTCGTTGAGCGGAGTTTCCCATCAATTTGTTTAAATCGATATCATGTTGATACTAAAACTATTTTCTTTCTCTTGAAGTTTTTCTAACTCACAAGATATTTTCACCATGTTTACTTCTTCATTTATGTTTCGACATTCATTTAGATCAAGATTGTATTTTTACTTTTATATCTGTAATTGTTGATCATTTTCTTTCTCAAGCTACTCTTGTTTTGTTTTGTATTATAGAAAACTCATAATTTTTTTATTAAGATGAAAGGAAACAAGTTTATAAGATTATATTTACTTATGGAAGAAATGGCGGATGGTGTTTTTAACGAGTAGTATATTTGACTTTACGTGAATTGAAGTGTATTTGATTAGAAATTAATTTCTTATATTTTTTTAGAAAAGGTAAAATCAGATATATTATTTCTTTTTTTTTTCTTACATCGAATTTAAATCACATAAAACTTGATAACAAAATGGTAAAGAGAACGAGATTTTTTTTTAAAAAAGGAGGCTAAGATATGTTCATGAGTCACTCACTTGCCAAGTTTAAGTTCTTTCTCAACCTCTCTTGTTAAGCTAAATTGCAATGTGTTTTGCCGTGGGAAATTGGGAATAGAGTTCGTGTCACTGGAAGTTTCCTTCTCAAATCCTTGAATGTGTTATCGGGGGACAATTATTTCTCTGCGTGGGAAATTATTCCTTTTTTCCTCCCTTAAATGTCCGGAAACTATACTTTATGTCCTTACTACTTCCGGTTATGTACTTTTAATATTCCGGTTATGTCCTCTCTTTCTCTTTTTTTTTTCATTTTTTTGGTAAATATCCTCCCCTTTTCTATTTTCAAATTAAAACATATGAATACAAAAAATCAAATTACACAACCTTGCTATAAAAAACACATACTTTTTTCTACATCAAACAAGAATAAATTTTTAAAATACGGATATTTATTTTATAAATCGTGAATAGTGAATCCATTAATGACATATAAATCCAGAAATAATCGGACTACTGAAAATAATAGTCGGACTACCTATGTATACAAACTCTAACCCCAAAATACAATCTCAAGACCCTAAAATATACATCAAAAACCCCAAAATATCAATCCAAAACCGACAATGTAAACCCAAAATCCAGAATATAAACCCTAAACACATAATATGAACCTTAAACTCAAAATATACACCCTAAACCCAAAATATAAACTCTAACACCAAAATATAAACCCTTAACCCGAAATATATACCCTAAACCCAAAATATAAACTCTAAACCCAAAATATATATCATAAACCCAAAATATATACCCTAAACCCAAAATCCTAAACCCAAAATATAAACCCTAAAAACAAAACTATAAACCCTAAACTCCAAAATAAACTCTAAACTCAAACTATAAACTCCAAAATATAAACCCTAAACCCCTACATATAAACTTTAAACCTCAAAATATAAATACTAAACTCCAAAATATAAACTCTAAATCCAAAAATATAAACCCTAAATCCTAAACCTAGACCCCAAAAATAAATTTTAAAAAACCAAAGCATATTAGTCACAAAAAAATAATGAAATTAGCAAAAAAAATTTTGTCAAACTAACAAAAAAAATTCTCACAAAATAAAAACAAAAGGGGAAGGGTATATATGCATATATGTTATTAGAAGTTCAAGTTGAGCTCAGAGAAGAGTAAAGAAGAAGATGAAATCATATTTCTGTATATTGATTTGAAATGTTTGTTACACACTGTTTCTACGTTTATACTGTGTACAAAGACCGGTTTAGTTAAACCAATTATTAAATTTCATACTCTAATACCCTCCCTTCAAGTTGGAAGAAACAAACTGTGTACTCCAAGCTTGAACATCAAATGTTTGAAAATTCCTGGTTGAACAGCCTTTGTAAACAAGTCTTCCAGCTGGTTTGTTGTTGAAACATGAAGAGTCTTGAGAAATCCACTCTATATCCTTTCTCGCACCACATGACAATCAATCTCAATCTGTTTAGTGCGTTTGTGATAAACATGATTAGATGCAATGTGTAATGCAGACTGGTTTTCACAATAGAGTGTAGCTGGTGCTATTGGTGTGCAATGCATATCAATGAAAAGAGAATTGAGCCAAATCAATTCACAAGTAGCATCGATCATGGCTATATATTCAGCCTCTAAGCTGTTGCAAGAGACGGTGGATTGCTTCTTGGCACGCCAAGAAACCAGAGATTTTCCTAAGAACATGCAATAACCAATTGTTGATTTGCGAGAATCAGGACATGAAGCCTAATCAGCATCAGAAAAAGTTGTGAGTCTTAATTCTGAAGCTACAGAGTAAAACAGACCTTGAGCAGGATCATTCTTCAAATATCTAAGAAGTTTGTAGGATGCTTGAAGATGAGGAGCCCTTGGTGTAGCCATGAATTGACTCAGTTTATGAACTCCAAAAGTAATATCTGGTCGTGTATGCATGAGATACAAAAGCTTTCCAACTAACTTTTTGTAAATTGAAGGATCCTGTAATAGTTCTCATGTTGTATTAGATAACTTGACTGTAGGATCCATAGGAACAGATACTGGCTTGCAACCAAGGTATCCTGATTCTTCTATAAGTTCCAAAGTGTATTTTCTCTGATTTAGTTAAATATCCAAATTTTTTCGAGCAATCTCAAATCATAAGAAATACTTAGCATCTCCTAAATAACGTAATTTGACAGCAGACTTGAGAACCTCTTTAATCTCCTGAATAGCTGCATCATTACTGCCAATGATCAATATGTCATCCACATAAACCAGTAAAGCCAGAAACTGACTTGAATCTGTTTTAACAAACAATGAATGATTAGATGGAGTTTGGACAAAACAAGCTGAAAGAATCACTTGAGAAAGTTTATGATTCCATTGGCGTGAAGCTTGCTTCAAGCCATATAAGGATCTATTAAGCTTGCAAACAGAATTAGGAGGATATGTTTGTCCTGTTAGCTGTTCATAACCAGGTGGAAGACTCATATATATCTCCTCATCCAAATCTCCATTCAAAAAAGCATTACTTATATCCAATTGTTTGACATACCAATTCTTGATAGCAGCCACCCAAAAGTGTTCTAAAACTGCCCAGTTTTGCCACTAGAGAGAAGGTGTCCAAATAATCCAAACCTTCTAATAGAGTATAACCTTTGGCAACTAATCTAGCCTTATGTCTTTCAATAGTGCCATCAGGATTATACTTAATGGTATAAACCCATTTACATCCAACAAAATGTTTATCTTGAGGCAATTGACAAATGTCCCAAGTGTTGTTTGCAAGAAGTGAAGTTGTCTCAGCTTTCATGGCATTTGTAAATTTCTCAGATTTTACAGCATCTTTGAAAGATTTTTGTGGTTTGGAAGTAGTAATGTTCAAAAGGAATTGTTTATGTGTTGGTGTTAATTTGTCATAGGATAAGACTGATGAAATTGGATATGAAGTTGTGTGAGTAAAATGGAAAGGAGAGACAGTCTTATGGTTAAGGAGATAGCACTGATATTGGTCAAGATAAGCAGAGACTTTTTTCTGTCTCTTTGATCTATGTACTGTAATTTTACTTCCTAATGGAACAGAAGCCGTAGGTAAAATATGAGGAACTGTATCAGAAATGTGTTCTACAAAATTTTCAAAAGTACCATCAGGATAAATCAGTATTGTTTTCAAAATCTGTATTTAAATTAAAAAATGCTGGAAATGGTGAATGAGGAACAGGAAGAGGTAAAAGATGTTGATCAAAAATATATGTATGATGCAGTTTTGAAGAATCAGTGATAAAGGGAAATTTATTTTCATGGAAAACCACATTTCTAGATATTGTAATAACACCTGTTTTAAAATTCAAAACCTTATATCCTTTGAAACCTTAAGGATAGCCTAAGAAAACAGTTGGCTCAGTTCTTGGAGTAAATTTATGTATGTCCTTTAAGAGAATAGAAACAAAACATAAGCAACCAAAAATCTGTAGGTGATCATAAGAAGGAAATTTTGAAGTTAAAATCTCAAAAGGGGATTTATTTGACAAAACAGGAGAAGGAGTTCTATTGATAAGATACACAACTGTTTGAATACATTCCCCCCAATATTGCAATGAAATATTTGATTGAAAAAGTAAAGATCTTGCAACATTGAGTATATGCTGGTGTTTTCTTTCCACAACAGAATTCTGTTGTGGTGTATATGGACATGAAAAATAATGCATGATACCTTTTTGTTTAAAAAATTCAGTAAAAGATAGTTCATGGGCATTATCTGATCTTATTGATTTAACTTTGGTGTCATACTGTGTTTATATGTGTTGAATAAACTCAGGTAAAATGACAGTGACTGATGATTTGTTCTTCAACATATATACCCATGTTGCTCTACTGCAATCATCCACAAAAGTAAAAAAAAAAAAAATATTTGAGACAATCTATAGTAGGAACATGGAACCCCAGACATCCATATGTATCAAATCAAAAGGATGTTTTGAAAGATTGTGATGAGATTGAAAAGAAATATGTTTTTTTTTTTTGACAAAGGACATACTTTAAAAAGTAAATCATGAGCTTATTTTTCTTTTGAAATGTTTAAAACCTTGGAAAGTTGCTGAAGTTTATTAAAAGAAGGATGAACTAAGTGATTGTGCCTAATGTCTGTGGAAACAGAAGAAATTTAAGAAACAAGATGATTTTGAAAAACATCATTTGAAGAATCAGAAGCAGACTCCAAGACATAGAGATTGTGATGAAGGTCACCCTTCCCGATCATGGAGTCCGAAGTATATTCCTGTGAAAAAAAAATATTATGAGTAAAAATATAACAAAGTTTTGCAGAAAACAAAACACAAATAGTACTGTTTTGAGTTAAAGCACTAATGCTCAAAATGTTGAATTTGAAATGAGGAACAAAAAGAACTGAAGTAATAGTCAATTTTTCAGATAAAATGATTGTTCCAGAAAGATTCACTGCGATTTGAGTTCTATCAGGAAGAGTAACTGATGTGTTACTAATAGATTCAGTTGAATAGAATTGTGTTATATCAGAACAGACATGACAACTAGCCCATGTATCTATGATCCAGTTATATGCAGAAAAATTAAGGTTGTCTTTCATTCCCATTGAACTAACTGAGTGGTGATTAAGAAAAAAAGAACCTGATGGTGATTGGAGTTGAAGTTGGATATGTGGTTGAAGAACAGAAGTTGTGCCATCTGAGTGATTGATGATGCTACCTGTAAACTGAGAAGAAGCATTTGAATTGTTATTATTGGCATTCAAACCTTTAAAGAGTTGCTGGACTTGAGCAGGTGTCAATTGTCCCAAAGAAACACCTTGTGAATCTTGTAAAGTGATATTGCCAGGCTCTTGAACAACAATGTTAGCTACATTCTCATTTTCCGAGACCATGATTGTGTTGACTTTGCAGGAGCAACAATAGATTGTCCTTGAGGCTTGGTTACTGTATTTGATTTATATCCCGGAGGATATCCATGTAGTTTGTAGCAACGATTAACTGTGTGTCCTGTTAAACCACAGTGAGAACAAGCTGGCATGTTTTTCTGTTTATTATATCCACTGCTATAGGCTGCAACTATTTGTTCAACATGTTGATCAGACTTAGAAGCTTGAAATACAATATTACTTGTGGACTTAGAGCCTCGTTATCTTTCTTCTTGAAAAATCAGATTGAAAACCTTAGTGATTGTAGGCTTTGGTTCCATCATCAGGATATGAGCTCTTATGGCAGTAAATGAGTCATTTAAACCCATTAGAAATTTCAGAACTCGATCTTGTTCAGCTCTATCCAAGATCTTCTTTAAATTGTTGCAATCCATTTTACCACAACAACAAGTAAAAGGACTTTCATGATTCTTAAGTTCTTCCCACATTTGTTTCAATCTTGTATAATATTCATTAACAGTTTGTTGTCCCTGAATTTCAGAATGAATCTGTTGTTTAATCTCTGCAGTACGTGGACCATCACTTTGCTTGAATTGATCATGAGATCCAGCCACATTTTTCTAGGAGTATCTAAGTATATTATACTCTTAGCAATCGATTTATCAACATCATTTACTATCCAAGTACTAACAATATTGTTGCATCTTGACCAAGATCCAAAATCTGGATGTGTATCATCTAAGTCAGGATAAGATCCTCAACAAAAACAGCTTTATCTCTTGCACCTAATGCCATCAGCATTTATCTACGCCAGGAATTGAAATTACCTAATCCAATAAGTTTCTCAGAGACAAGAGATATACCAGCATGATCAACACTATGAACATATAGTGGATTTGAATTAGGATCAATTAGAGAAGCTACTGGTGGATTTGACAGAATCGCGTCTTGTGTCGTTGAATCGGTAGACATCTTGAATCCAATCCAAGAACAGAAAGGAGATTTATTGCAAAGAAATATGCGAAATCAGAATGCTGATAATCGCAAGAACGGCTTGATATATCACAATGATATCAAGAAACAGAAGATGAAAAACTTCAGCAAGTAAGGTACGAATCGATAAACTCATCGGAGATGAAAACGAAGAGCAGATATGAGAAGATTCAGCTGAGATGAGCTCAATTTATGCGAAAATAAGGCGAGAATTGATTAGAATTTCGCTCTGATACCATATTAGAAGTTCAAGTTGAGCTTAGAGAAGAGTAAAGAAGAAGATGAAATCATATTTCTGTATATGGAGTTGAAATGTTTGTTAACACTGTTTCTAGTTTTATACTTTGTACAAAGACCGATTTAGTTAAACCAATTATTCAATTTCATACTCTAATATATTTTAGGGACATTCTCAAAAATACCACAAACAATTAGGTTTATTCCAAAAATACCACACATTCCCAAAAGTTCCAAAAATACCACAAAAATGTTTTTGTTCCAAAAATACCACAAAATTGAAATAACTTTAAAACTTCAAATTTAAATCCGAAAACTCCAAAACCAAACATTACCCCCTTCAAAAATAAACCCTAAACTCTACTTAGTGAACCCAAACCCAAAATTTTAAATTCTAAACTCTTAAAATTTCACTTTTTATGTTTGTGGTATTTTTGTAACATTTGAGAGTGTGTGATATTTTTGGAACTTTTAGGAGTGTGTGGTAGTTTTGGAATTTGAACTTCTTTTGATAGTGTTTCAAGGAATTCCTCTATATTTTATATTGTAGGAGGAAAGAGAGCGTACACCTAAAGTATATATCTTATATTTTTAATATTATGTGTAATATTGAATAATGAGTGCAATTACCCTTAAAATATTCTACTTTGACGAAACAGTTCTTTATAGTGAATAGTAATTTTTTAAAAAATGATTTATATCAATATGATAAATCACTCAATTGAATAAAACGAAATTTAATATTTTGAACTACACTTTTTTTTTTCTTTTATGAGTTCATAAATTTTAAATTTTGACTTTAAATTCACTACTTATAGTTAAAGTTTAGTTTTATGATCAATTTAGAATTTGGAATAGTCAAATGCATTTGACTTCTCGACGTAAACCAAAAGATCTGACTCAAGAGCAACTTAGCTTTTNAAAAAAAAAAAAAAAAAAAAAAAAAAAGAGCAACTTAGAGCTTACGATTTTTGTTAACCGCGTCTCCGTTATACGATTTGGCCACGCGTTTTAAGTTTTTCTCACGTGTCTTACAAAACATGGTGGAGAAATTGGATATAAATTTTAATTGCTATGTTAATTAGATGATTTATGTGTGTCCTATGCGGGTATAAATAAAATAAATTTTATTAAAAGTAAAGTGTTCATATAAGACTAATATGTATGTGTAATATATTTTATCAAAATTATTTAGTGATTTTATATTTATGTATATGGTATTAAAATTAATAATAAAAATATACCACATTAATATCAAATATATATATATATATATATATATATATAAATTATAATATTATTGTGTATAAACCCAATATCAAACTAAAGCCCGTTGACAACAACAAAAAAAAAAAAAACTAAAGCCCATTTACTTCTTTCGTTTGGAATAGACATTATAAATTAACCCATATAGAAAATTATAACATTATTGTGTATAAACCCAATATCAAACTAAATCCATATTTGATTTGATCTATAATATTTTATTAAATAATTCAATTAAAACTCATATATTATGTTATTTATAATATTTAATCAATTAATTAGATTAAACTAATAAACATAGTTATATTTGTATCAGATAATAATGTTCTAATATATTTTTTAAACGAAAATTATTGAAGATAATAATTAAGTTGCTTTATATACATATATATTAAATAATATTTAAATTTGTATGTAAATATAAAAATTATAATAAAGATAATTATATGTTATGATAAAACCTATTAGAGTATTTATGAGGTTATGATAATGATATTTTTGAATAGGTTGGAATAAAAGATTAAGGAAGAAAAAAGGCGATGTTGGAGGAGATTAGGGTTGATCGAAGCGCGGCAGAGAAATCGAAGGCTGGGGAAGACGCGATGATGGTGGATGCGGGCCGACCTCCGGATCCGGCTGGGTATGGATCTAATTCATGGGCAGAGAAGGTCCGAGGAGGTGGTGGCGGAGGTATACTGTCGCCAGAGCAATTGATTGGGGGGGATTTCATAACGGAGAGGATGCAGTTGAATTTTCCGAACGGTGAGGACGGCGTACCGGTGATTACTGTCGAAAGAGAGGTGATTGAAGCGATGAGTAATCTCTGGAAAAG
>OVBE01016056.1:0-11129 GCA_900406425.1 Iberis pinnata | reverse complement strand
CGTTATACAACTACTCTACTCACTCTCTCGGACGAATTTGGGTCTGCTGTCGTGATGGTGTTATCGTGATGCCTATTCTTATATTTGTGCAAGTCATTGGAATTTTGGTCCGCAGCTGTACCAATCTCGGGTTGCTCTTCGTCTCTTTCATTTGCGTCTTAAAAGCCTCAAGTTTGAACTTTGTTAGTTAAAATCAGCAGCATATGGTGATATCACGGGCCGCTCACATGATGCTTACAACGTTCTCTGCATGAAAAAAGCGCAAGCACTTCTTAATCCAACTCCTGCATCTTCTGAGGAAGAACGAATAGCTGTTGCCAATTGGCATAACTTAGCCGCCGCCGAGGAACATCATTACCGACATAAATTGCGAATAAACTGGTTAAAACACGGGGATCTCAGCACCAGTTTTTTCCACCATGCAGCCAACTCTCGGGTAGCTCGTAATTCCATCAAGCAATTAAACTTGGCAGCCGGAGCACTCCTCACTGATCCATGCGCTATCAAAGCCGAGGCACTCAATCATTTCAAATTATTTCTCCAGCTTGCTGTCCCAACGGAACCTCTTCAATCACCAACTCTCTTCGAGCTTATCTCATATTGTTGCTCTCCATCATCAGCCGGTTTACTTTGTTGTCCCGTGCTATCTACGGAGATTAAAGCTACACTTTTTNTCTCGGGTAGCTCGTAATTCCATCAAGCAATTAAACTTGGCAGCCGGAGCACTCCTCAGTGATCCATGCGCTATCAAAGCCGAGGCACTCAATCATTTCAAATTGTTTCTCCAGCTTGCTGTCCCAACGGAACCTCTTCAATCACCAACTCTCTTCGAGCTTATCTCATATTGTTGCTCTCCATCATCAGCCGGTTGACTTTTTTGTCCCGTGCTATCTACGGAGATTAAAGCTACACTTTTCGAGATGCCATCCAACAAGGCACCGGGTCCTGATGGATATACCTCAGAGTTTTACAAGGCAGCTTATCTAGTGATTGGGAATGATTTTATTAATGCAGTCCAATCGTTCTTCATCTACGGTTTCCTTCCAAGAGGCGTTAATGCAACTCTCATTTCTCTCATCCCCAAAGGCGACCATCCGCAGATGATCAAAGACTACCGCCCTATTTCCTTCTATGACATCATCTCAAAGATCCTCGCCAATAGATTGAAGCCAATACTTCCTTGTAGGCTGACTGGATCATAGGATACATGATTCGAGGCTCTACTTTTTGGGATGAATCACTTACCGAACGAGGGTCCTGGGTATGGCGCAAGCTGATGAAAATACGTCCTATAACCAGCCAATTTATCCAAAAGCGCATCAATGACGGAAAGTGTACCTTTTTCTGGTTTGAAACTTGGTCACCCTTGGGCATTTTATCTCATTTTTCATGTCCTACAGGCTTCAGGGAGTTTAATATATTGAGGCACGCATGTGTAGCTGATGCCATGACTCCGCAAGGGTGGAGAATCCGTCGATCACGTGTTCCCCATCTTTGTCTTTTGCATGACCATATCGTCTCATTACCTTTACCACAAGAACAAAATGGACATGATCAACCTATGTGGAATCACGGACAAGAGTACAAGCACATGTTCTCATCCGCTAGGACATGAAAACAACTAAGTCATTCACATCCCACACTTCCTTGGGCTACTTCAATTTGGTTTTCCCAATCTATTCCGAGATATGCGTTCTTTTCTTAGCTTGCTGTCCTTGATAGGTTATCGACAGGTGCTCGAATGCGTCGCTGAAGACATCTTCAACAATGTCCGTTATATGGCGAACGAGATGAAACCCGATATCACTTATTCTTCGCATGCCCATACTCCTACTCCATTTGGTCAGATTTGGTGACGCCTCTACTATACCATCGTGTTATCCCTGACTGGTCAGATACTCTTATCTCCATCCGACTTCCATCACACTCATGTCTTGATGTTGTTTTAATAAAATTATGCTTTCAATCAACCATCTAACACATCTGGCGGGAACGAAACAGTCGCATCCATGCACAACCTCCTTTACCTTTCAATGTGATTTGCAATCGCATCCAAAAAAACATAACAAATCGCATCATCAGTCTTAGTTACAGCTCGGACTCACCATATTCCAACCTCATCTCACGTAGCCTCATCCGAAAGCCTTATACCGGTCTTACTCTCCACTGCACTTTAGTCCTCCGATCGAAGTCGTGTGCTTTGTACTTTTTTTCCTGCTTCTAGTTTTATCCCACTGGGTTTTATAGATTCAGGTTTTAACGAGGCAAACACCAACTTCATCTCCTTTCAAAGGACTCTCCCCTCTAAATTCTGACTAACGTTGGTCGTGCATTGAACAATCATTTCAATGTAATCTTTTGTACATAAACATTGTCTCTTTTTGATTTATAAATTTAATAGTTCACCAAAAAAATTATTCTATGAATCTTGGGAGCGATTCAAAGAACTTCTTCGTGATTTTCCACACCATGGTTTTTGAGATGTACATCTCCTAAACACTTTCTATAGGGGGATTGATCAGAAATACCAACTGTCCTTAGATACAACAAGCGATGTAGAATTCATGCAAAAACCTATTTTGGACGCCTATCGTCTGATAAAAAACCTAGCAGTCAGTAATATCAATCATTGCTCAGAGTTTGATCGTCGAACCAAAGCTTCTACACTCTCTGCTAACTCAGAAAATTCAAAAGCTGAAAGGAGAATTCTCCAAAATGAAAGGGTTGTTGACTCAACTACTTCAGGGTCAAAATCAGAAACAGGTCAATCTTGTTGATGATTCTGAAGCTGCTTGTTTTGCATTCCAAGAACAAGAAGTTGGTCCTGTTGAAGAAGAAGTGAGCTACGTCAATAGCCAAGGTTAAAGGGTGTCCAACCAGGGATACAATTCATGATTTAACAAAACTCACCCAAATCTCTTTTGGAGGAGCAACAATGTGGAGAATCCACAGGTAACCTTTTGTGCCAACTCAACAGAAACCTTTTGTGCCAAATCCTGGTAAGATGTTTGTTCAGAACCAAGGAAGTGGTGGTTTCCAAGGAAATAAGAACATGAACTATGTGCAGAACTCTAATTCAGACGGTTTTCAATAAACCTCTCAGCCTGCATTTCAACAAGCACCTCAAGCTCATCAAGGAAATTCGATTGAAATGATGTTTAAACAACTTTTGGAAGGACAACAATAGTCCCAAAGAGAAGTTAAGGATCTAAATTAGAAGTTTGAAGCATTGTCTACTCATGTGAAGCTTCTTGTGACTCAAGTTGCTCAAACAGCTCAAGCGGTAAAGAGACCGGTTGGATTTCTTCTTGGAAAATCTGACTCAAACCCAAAGAAACCAAAGTATGTGAATGCTATAATGTTGCGAAGTGGTAAATCTCTACCCAATACTACTAGATTGGATCATTTGATGGAAGGTTTGGTTGAAGATTTGGATGAAATTGAGAATGATTCAGGTTTTTAGAAGCTAGAAAAAGATGCATAAGAAACTGCACGATCGGGAAGTCCTTGCTCGATCGAGCAATCGGTTTCCAGAGGGACAGTTTGATCGGGCACTCCTTTCCCAATCGTGCAGAAAGATGCAAAAAGTCGAGGGGAATGATCGATCGAGCACTCCTAACACTCGATCGAGCACTTTAGTCAGGCACAATGATTTACAAAATGCCCAATCGGGCACTCTTTACCCAATCGAGCAGACGTTGCTGAATTCAAAAAAAAAAAAATGATCATTCGATCCCTAAGAGATCAATCGATCCCTCCCCTGAAACAAAAATTCTTCCTTCTAGAATCTACAAACCTAAGGTGCCTTACCCAGTGAAACCTAAAACTTCCAGAAAAGACTTAGAGGATGCTAAATGCAAAGAAATGATCAAGGAATTGAGCGTGAGACTCTCATTCTCTGATGCTTGTCAAATGATTCCTTCTCTAAAGAAGTATGTTAAAAGCATGGTTACAAGAAAGCTCTGATTAGAAGAAGGTGCAATGATGATTACAGAAGAGTGTAGCTCTATTCTACATAATCGAATGTCGAAGAAGCTTGGAGATCCAAGTAGCTTTTTTCTATTAGTTGAGATTGGAGAAATCACCTTTGCTAGATCTCTCTGCGATTTGGATTGTAGTGTGAATCTCATGCCTTTATTTGTGGCTAAGAGACTGGGAATGACAGACATCAAGGGTACAAATATTTCATTGGTTCTTGTTGATCGTTCTGTGAAGTACCCTGTTGGAGTTCTGGAAAACCTATATGTCAAGATTGGAACGGCTTTTATACCAACCAATTTCGTGATTATGGAGCTTGGAGAAGAACCTAAAGATCCTCTAATTCTAGGACGTCCCTTTTTCGCTACAGCTGGAGCAATCATAGATGTGAAAAAGGCAAGATCGATCTTCACTTTGGTGATATGGTAATGAAGTTTAACTTGCAAGAGGTTTTGAAGAAGCCATCTCTAGATGCCAAGTCCTTTTGGGTTGATACCATTTTGCTTAAGCTGTAGAAGGAGTTGGTGATGACTTCTTATTTGATAATTCCTTAGAGATTGCTTTGACTAACGCTACTGATGCTCATTTATCTTTTAGTGATGATGTTACAAATCTTACCAGTATACTTGATGTTAGTAGGCGATTTGAGGGGATGGCTGACTATGTGGCATTAGCGGAGGCAACTGCCAAGCCTTCACCTAAACTGTACCCCTCACCTCTTGATTATTTATGGAGCAAGCTGAAACCTCCAAAGTTGGAACTTAAAACCCTCCCAACATGGCTCATGTACGCGTTTCTAGGTCCTAATTCTACATACCCTGTGATTGTTAATGCTGAATTGAACAATGTAGAGATTGCCTTGCTTTTGTGTCAATTGAGAAAGTATCGTAGAGCTCTAGGTTATACTTTAGATAATATCACAGGGATTTCACCAGATTTATGCATGCATATGATACATTTAGAAGATGTATTTAAGACTTCTATAGAACATCAGAGACATTTAAATCTTAATCTGAAAGATATTGTTAATAAAGAGATAATGAAACTTCTAGATGCAGGAATAGTTTAACCTATTTCATATAGTACTTGGGTTAGTCCTGTGCATGTTGTTCCTAAGAAAGGGGGTATAACAGTTGTTAAGAATGATAAGGATGAATTGATTCCAACTAGAACTGTTACACGTCATAGAATGTGCATTGACTATAGGAAATTGAATGATGCTACTCGCAAAGATCATTTACCTTTTATTGACCAAATGCTTGAGACATTGGCTAATCAACCTTACTACTGTTTCTTAGATGGTTATTTAGGTTTCTTTCAAATTCATATTCACCCCGATGACCAGGAGAAGACAACACACATGTCCATTTGGTATATATACATATCGTAGAATGCCTTTTGGATTGTGCAATGCCCCAACGACATTTCAGAGATGCATGATGTCTATTTTCACTGATCTAATTGAAGACATCATGGAAGTATTCATGGACGATTTCTTTGTNAGGGTCCTTCAGAGATGTGAGGAGAAACACTTGGTACTCAACTGGGAGAAGTGTTATTTCATGGTGACCAATGAAAATGTGTTAGGACATAAAATCTCTGAGAAAGGTATTGAAGTAGATAGAGCTAAGATTGAGATTATGACTAACTTGCAGGCACCCAAGTTGTAAAAGACGTTCGCAGCTTTTTAGGACATGCAGGTTTCTACAGGAGGTTCATTCAGGACTTCTAAAAGATTGCTAGACCTCTCCCTAAGCTGTTGTGCAAGGATGTCAAATTTGAATGGGATGATGAATGCCAAAGCTCTTTCTTCACGATTAAGGGAGCTCTCGTGAGTGCTCCAATAGTTCAACCACTAGACTGGGATTTGCCTTTTGAGGCAATGTGCGATTCCAACGATTATGCAGTAGGGGCAGTTCTTGGACAACCAAAAGGACAAGAAACTTCATGTTATCTATTATGCCTCAAGAACGCTAGATGGAGCTCAATGCAATTATGCAACAACTGAGAAGGAATTACTAGCCATAGTCTTTGCATTTGAGAAGTTCATATCATATCTAGTAGGATCCAAAGTAGTAGTCAACACCGATCATGCGACTTTGAGGTATCTCCTAAACAAAAAGGATGCTAAACCCAGATTACTGCGTTGGATTTTACTTTTATAGAAATTTGATTTGGAGATCAAAGACAAAAGAGGAATAGAGAATGGAGTTGCAGATCATTTATCCAGATTGAGAGTGAAAGATGAGGTTCCAATTGATGATAGCCTACATGAGGAGCATATCTATGCTATTAGAACTAGATTGGATGAGAACCTTTCTACCCCTAAACTCTAAATCTGCAGTAATTCCTCATTGGTTTCGTGACTTTTCTAATTATCTTGTTGCTGATGTTGAACCACAAGACTTTACAGGTTACCAGAAGAAGAAGTTCTTAAGAGATGTCAGACACTATTACTAGGATGACATATCTTTACAAACTTTGTTCAGATAGAATGTTCTAGAGATGTCTGCATGATGAGGAGATTCAGAATGTCTTATACCATTGTCATTGTTCTGACTATCTGGTCACTTTGCTACATTCAAGACTGTTTCAAAGGTGCTTCAAATAGGTTTCTGGTGCCCTACAATGTTCAATGACACTCATGCCTTCATTTCTTGTTGTGATTCATGCCAAATACAAGGAAATATCTCAAAACACAATGAGATTCCTCGGAACTTAATCTTAGAAGTAAAGGTATTTGATGTGTGGGAAATTGACTTCGTGGGTCTTTTCCCTATGTCTCATAAGAATCTCTATATCCTTGTTGCTATTAATTATGTTTCTAAGTGGGATGAAGCAATTGCTAGCCCTACTAATGATTCTAAGGTTGTGTTAAAAATGTTTAAATATGTGATTTTTTCCAGATTTGGAGTACCTAGAATAGTAAACAACGATGGAGACTTTCATTTCATCAATAGAGTCTTTGATGGTTTACTCAAGAATCATGAAGTCAAACACAAAGTGGCTACATCATATCATCCTCAGACTAGCGGTCAGGTAGAAGTCTGTAATAGGGAAATCAAAGCAATTTTGTAGAAAACGGTGAATAGATCTAGGAAGGATTGATCTTTGAAGCAATGATGCTCTTTGGGCTTATAGAACCGCATTCAAGACCCCTTTAGGTACGACTCCTTTCAATCTAGTTATGGAAAAGCTTTTCATCTACCTTTAGAACTAGAGCATAAAGCTGCATGGACTGTCAAGTTGCTGAACTTTGACATGAAGACCGCAGCAGAAAGACGTCTAATTCAACTCCATGAGTTAGAAAAAATTTGACACAAAGCATATGAGGACTCCAAGATATAAAAAGAAAGGACCAAAGCTACTCATGAGAAGAAGATCATCCCAAGAGATTTCCGACCAGGTGACCAGGTATTGCTCTTTAACTCTCGTTTGAAGCTTTTCCTTGGTAAGTTGAAATCTAGGTGATCTGGACCATTTGTAATCAAAGAGGTTAGACCTTATGGAGTTGTTTTCTTGTATAACCAAACTGGTAGTGAGTTCGTTGTGAACGGTCAAAGACTAAAGCCTTTTTTAGCTACTTCAGAGCATACAGAGGTAACTGAAATACCTCTTGCTAATCCTTCCTCCAACTAGAGGTAAGTACCGTCAAGATATCGGTGTCAAACAAGCTCTGAGTGGGAGGCAACCCACTATTTTAGTATTTAATACTATAATTTAGTTATTTATTAGGTTCAAGTTAGTCCTATCTTAGTTACTAACTTGATAATGTTTAGTTTTGAGTTCTGTGTGATTCAAGAATTTCAAAAAACCACTAAAAATCGGATCAAACCGACTTCTCTCCTCTTTTCCCTACTATTCTCGCGATTTCCCCCTTTTCACCATTGTTATCTTCCCAAAAACCTCCAAAACTCTATCCAAGCTCTCGATCTCTATCTCTCTTAAGATGGAATTCGTGCCATCCCGTTTTTCCAGTCGTTCTGTTTTGCAAACTCTCATGATTGATGAAGATGTGGCAACTTTTTTCACCAACATGGGTCTAGGCGATTTCCTTTTCCGACCCTATCCACTTTACGCGGAGCTTGCACATCAATTCTTAGCCTCTTTCCGCATTGTGAACAACGATCCTAAGAATTCACGTCAATCTGAGACCAAAGTTCAATTCTTTTGTCTGAGAAAGCTTTACAAGACCCCCATGGTTGAGTTTGGACCAATCTTCGGTTTCCACCCTAGTGGTTACCTTTTTGAGACCCCCAAGTTCTATAATCATCATGATTTTTGGGGGATAATAGCTCGCAGACGCTTTGTTTTGGAAGAACGCGAAGCTCACTCTGATCCGCAACCCGACCATCCGTTTCACGGTTAAGATTCTGAGTCACCTCTTCTATGGGAAGAAAGAGGCCAGTTCCACTTGGAACCAAGAGCTGGAGCTCCTTCATTATGCTCTGAGCCATTTCACTCTGGATTCCAACACGACTGATCAGGATAGACATACTCACGATGCCAACATGGGTCAGTTATTTGCTCATGTCTTGGATGAGAGGAAGTTTGCTGCTTTGAAGAACCCGAAGAGGATAGAAGTGATGGGTAGCTTAATTACCCTCGTTTTATAAGCTGTTGGGATTCCACTCGAGCTTTTCCCCCTGGAGCCAACAATGAACATGGTGGATGAGCAGTTTATAGCCAACACAAACTGGTTTTCTCGGTTTCAGGATTATCTCTATGAGGACTTGGACGGACATAAATGTGAGATCTGCTTGCCAAAGCCCGCCTAGCCAGCATCACCCCCTTTGCCAATATCCAGCTTCTACCAGGTATTGACCATCTTAACCGCCCTCCTTATGTAGTCCTTGATGCACCGAGGTCTTCCGGATGAAGACACCTATACCAGCAGCGACCCAGATATCGTAGTCCAGATGCTAAGATTCCTGAGGATCATGAGGAGTACATTCTCCAACCGGTGAGGGATGATATGACTCAGGAGGAGCAGATTGCATGGATTTTGGACTCGCAGCGGCGCAACAACAGCTTGATGCGGTGCATTTTGAGGATGGTTTCAGGTTTTTTCGGCCACCGAGGCGCCACAGTGATGATGAGATGGATCACACTGAGCAGAGAGAGGTTGGAGACGGTCCGGGTCACATTTCTGATTGAGAGAGTTTGAGCTTTCTATTTCCTCAGAACTCATGTTATTTGATATTTTCTATGTTTTTGGTACTTTTTCTATTTTCTCCTTCTCTCTGATTTATTTTGACACCGAGACGGCGTGAACTAAGTCTAGGGGAGGGAATATGTACTAATGCAAATCTAACATTTATTTTGGATGTTTTGTCAAAAATGATGAAATTTTTCGTTTTGAATTCGCTGAGTCTATCGACAAGAAGGAACTATGATCAAAATCGATGATGATAATTAACCAAGTGTGGGTATGGTATTCGATTTCTCTAGACTACTAACTTAGATTAACTGTTGAGATTAGGATTGGAACCCCAGTACTGATTGATTTGTTTCTGAAAGTTTGGATCTCTTGAGTTATTGATGATTTGATGCTAGCTCTGCCATGATAGGACTTTAATATGAACTTGAATTATTCTTTCTTATGGTGTTGATATACTCTGAGAATTAGGTATCTTTCTCTCTAGTATTCTGTAAAAGCGACAAGTTCTTTCAGTACGATTTGCGTCCTTTCTCTTTCTCCCTTTGAAAAATAATAAAACGATTCAGAAAAAGGGTTGAAAGCATGACCTAGAAGTCCGTAGTCAACCCCAGCGAATCGCCGGCTGCTAAAAAACGAAAAGAAAAATGATGAAAAGAAAAGAAAGAAAAGCGCAGAAATACGAAGTAATAAAAAAAGAGAAAAGCAGTAAGAAATGAAAAAGAAAAGAGAAGTGAGAAAGAGAGAAAAAGGACCAGGACCGGAAGTCTGATGCTCTGTTTGGTATGGGCATTTAGATAGAAGAGGTACTTGAGTAAATTGATTGATATACCATATGTGAGAATGCATATATCTGAGCTTAATTGAATTTAGAGAGCTAGTTGATATGATTTGGTACTTGATTGATTTGTGATTTAGAGTAGGAAACATGTTATTGGTTTAGTGGTGGTAAACAATTCATTCAAAGTAGTTGTTTGAGATTGGTATCTTTTTAATTTTGGAACTATACTTATAGTTATTGAGATTTTGTGAGTTTCTGTGTGGTCCATTTCGAACATGTTCTCCGGATTCAATATTGCTTTACTTGAGGACAAGCAAATATCTAAGTCTGGGGGAGTTTANTAAACAATTCATTCAAAGTAGTTGTTTGAGATTGGTATCTTTTTAATTTTGGAACTATACTTATAGTTATTGAGATTTTGTGAGTTTCTGTGTGGTCCATTTCGAACATGTTCTCCGGATTCAATATTGCTTTACTTGAGGACAAGCAAATATCTAAGTCTGGGGGAGTTTATATTGCTTGGTTTTAATGCATAATAGTGGAAATTTATGTCTGCTATTCTGCATTATTTCGAGTGTTTTCCTTGCATATCTGGTATATTTTCAGGATTCTAGGTGTTGGGTCGTGTTGGAGCAAAAAGATGCATTTCAGAGCAAATCAGAAGAACTGGCTAAATGCAGAAAAAGTGCTCGATTGGGCACTAGGAGATCGATCGTGCAACCAGAAGAACGATGGAGCAAAAATTCAATGTGCTTGATCGAGCACCAGAGGGATCGATCGGGCGTCTCATCCGAGAAGAACATGAAAATTTCAAAATTTTGCATCCAAGTCATCAACTTATCCAATTTCCATATTTTTGCTATTTTTACTTTTTAGACTATAAAAGCCTTTGGCTTAGGTTTATTTTGAGTACGCTTTTTACAACTTTGATACTTTTACTGGAAGAGGATTTCTTGAACCTTGTATTTGGAGAAGAGATTCTGAACCCTTATTTTAAGATATCTATTTTAATTATGTGTTCTTCAAAGATATTGAATTATTTATGCTTTGCAATGTCTGAGTAGTTAACTAGTTAGGTTTTAGGTTTTCCCAGAGAATTCATGATTGATTGTTAGGGTTATTCATAAAAAGATTGAATTTGTTAGGTTCTTAGTCTAGATTTATTCTTAATGCATGAATTATCTTGATCACCTAGTTCTTGATAATAGATTG
>OVBE01016055.1:0-11129 GCA_900406425.1 Iberis pinnata | reverse complement strand
GAATTGTTGAGCTGCATCAACTTCCGATGCAGTGGACATTGTCACAAATCCGAAGGGAAACTGCGGACCTGGAAACGCATAGAGGAAGGGATTTAGGGTTAAAGAGAAATAGAGAAAGGGAAGAAGAGGAGGCGGACATGGCTTTACCTTTGGGATACTCTCGAGGTTGAAGCTCTTTCGATCGGCTACGGCGCACCAATCGGAACCATAGACACCGAATTTCCAATGTGGATTGTTAAGGATCGAAGATATGCTCTGGCTACTTGCATCCGAGATCGATTTGTTTATCAATGAAGGAGAAGACGAATGCGAATAAGAACCATGATCAAATCTCGATCGATCAGTGTTGCCAGAAAATGTATAGTGTGATGCGAAGCAAAATGGAGAAGATATAAAATCATATGAAAGTAACTTTTCATATTCCATGTTCTATTTTGTGACTTTTCGTATTTTACTTTATTCTTCGAGGTCTTTAAGTACAGAGAAACAATTAAGGGATCATTTTCTATTTTAAAATAGCTGATGTGGCAATTTGAGAAGAGGTTTGTGAGATGCGGAAGTGGATACTCTAAGAAGCCTCAAACACCTTCTTTTATATAATAGAATTTGTCACACTTTTCAATAAATACGGTTTGAAATTGGAACGACGATTATTTAGTGGAGATTTAATATATAGCCGAAAATCTATAGTTTAAATTTTTTATTTTGATTGAATTGTCTTATCCAAAATATTTGTTTGGTATTTTATTGATTATCGATTATTATGATAAAAATAATTTTTTCTTGTTTTTTATTTTATTTACAGCTTATGGTTTTGAACTTTTATTATAACACAATAATACATGTTTATTTGATCATTTATTACAATCTAAAGTCGAATGTAAAACGTACTAAAAAACTATTAAATATTTACTATATGTAATTCATCAACTAATCTATGTATACTATTGAATGGTACATATCAACTAATATATACTATTTTATATATACATCGTACTAAAATTAACTTATTCTAAATATAGTAAATTACAAGTATAAATTATTAGGAAAAAAACCTTAAAAATACTCAAACTCTTTAATTTTTGCCCATTTAATACACGAATTTGTTTCGTTGCCATATTAATTTCATACTTTCATTTGTTGTCATTTTAAATCCTAAACAATTTAAAATTGTAATTTTCTCTAAATTTCGTTAGTCAACTGTTAGTCAACATTACTGGAAAAAAAAAACTTAAATTGAAAAAAAAAACTCTTCTTGTTTCTTGCAAGAAACAAAATCTCTTCATCGTTTCAATCTTCTTGTCCATCTCGAAGCCACCACAAGCTAGATTCATAACCTACAAAAGCAAATCCGAATTTGCACAGAAGAAATTAAAAAGCAAAATATCAATTATAGCTTCCAATGTTGCGACCCAATTTCAATTTCATTGAAAAGAAAAAAATTGAAACCCTTGGATTTGGATTATTGTTGTACAGAAACTGAACCCCACAACCAAATTGTTTGGTATTGAGTCGGTTTATTCTGGATTATTGGAGTACATATTAGTGGCTACAATTTAAAACGAATCGATTGTAATGAGAAAAGTTCTCAGTTTGTTGAAATATTTCAAAGAGAGAAGAGAGCGAAGGAAAGATTTGGTTTTTATTGTTGTTGCTGTTACGAGCTGAAGAAGATGATGACGATGATGTGTGATTGTAATGAGAATTACGATCATTAGTTCATTCAAAGAAGAAAATTACATGTTCAATTGTTTTTTTGTGATTTAGGTTTTTTTTCGATAACTTTGACTAACAGTTCACTAACAGTTGACTAACAGTTGACTAACGGAATTTAGATAAAATTATAATTTTAAATTATTAAGGATTTAAAATGACAACGAATGAAAATATAAGAATTAATATAACAACGAAACAAATTCGTGTATTAAATGGACAAAAATTAAAGATTTCGAGTATTTTTAAGGTTTTTTCTCAAATTATTAACATGATATCTATATGCATCTACCAAATTAAAACCTATAACACTAAAATATAAACATTAAAATTTAATACTTTATTACAATTAACTTACTCTAGATGCAATAATAAATTAATCTAATAATAATATGTTAAAAATATAATTTTTTAAACATACAAAAGTTAATTTCGCGACTAGTTTATTTACCTACAAGTGTAGAACGGAATTTTTTAAGAAAATTACAACAAAATAAATAAAGAAAAATAGAGAAAGTATATAATATTTTGCTAGAAAATTCTTAAGCTTGTCCCAAAACGACCGTATATTTGTTTAGTTAAAGACCATTGTGCTCAATGGCTCGTCTATGAGAAGATGAAACTTTGCAAATCCTCGGCTATCTCTCCACTTTTGGAACATGTCTCCGATCCAGTTAAAGTCTCAAAGCTCTTTGACCACTTCTCAGGTTTATTACCACAAATGAAACTCAGTCTTCTATTCTCTTCATTTTTCAACTTTCAGCTACGCAAGTAAAAAAAAAAAAGTGAGATAAAAATCATTGAGGATAATAATATTTTAGTTTAAGCTTTAGAAAGAGTCATTCTTTCTCTTGACGTTTTCCGGTGAGAAATCTGAGATTTGTTTTTCCGACCAATTCCGGAAATTTTCTTCTTTTAGCAGCTTTTCCAATTTGGGTACTACTGCTAAATTCATGCTCAAGAATCTCTGAAATTCGTATAGATCCTGAGTAATCACTGAACGCACTCCCAGATTTTGCTTTGCTTTATCTGTTGTTCAGATAAGTTAAATGACAGAGAGAAGGAGAGAAATGGGGATTTCTCAGTTCATACGCAGGATTAAACAGCCTCGAGGGATTTGGGTGAAGATGACATTCATAGTTTTTTTAGGTCTCTGCTTCGTCTTCTTCTGGTCGTTTTTATCTTCCTCTGCTTCTTCATTCATTGTTCAAAGAGAAAGCTTCGACGATATAGCTGAGCCAGTTTCATCTCGCACTAAGTTAGCTCATGAGGTATCTGAACTTAGCAAATCACATGAGAAAGGTAAAGTTGAATCTAGTTCGAAATCAAATGAGGTTAAGAAAGTTATTGGATCTGTTCATAAACATGAAACTAAGAAAAAGAAAGAACATGTTGTATCTCATCCACATAAGAAGAAAGATGTGCCTAAGCCTTTAGTTGAAGAAGCTGTAGTTAAGGAGGATCAAGAACCATTAGAAGCAGAATCTGATGACTCTGAGTCTAATAAAGAAGATGGAGAGGAAGGATCTGAATCAGATGGCACTGAAGGAGAATCAGATGATTCAAATGTAGCAGTGGATGAAGAAGTGGAAGAAGATAAAGAGGAAGTTTCTGTAAACGAGACAAGTAAAAAGAGGAAGAGGAAAGGTCCAGTGTTTGATCCTAAAGCTAAGTATAGCTGGAGATTGTGTAACACTAGGAGCAAACATAACTACATGCCATGTATTGATAATGATGGATTAATAGGGAGGCTACAAATTTACAGACATAGAGAGAGAAGTTGTCCTAAGAAGCCTGTAATGTGTCTTGTACCTCTACCATATGATGGCTATGATCCTCCTGTTTCTTGGCCTGAGAGCAAATCTAAGGTTTAAAACTGTTTGAGCTTCTCTGAATTGGTTTTAATTTGGTTTAAGCTGATTCCTATATGATGATTAACATCAGATAATGTACAAGAACGTGGCACATCCGAAATTGGTTGCATATATTAAGAAGCATACTTGGGTGAATGAGACAGGTGGATTCCTAACTTTTCCACAGAACCAGACTGCGTTCAATGGTAATGTTCTTCAGTACCTTGAATTCATCCAAGAGGTGAGTATCATTTGTTATTAACTTTTGATTGGAGACAAGTTCTGTGTTAAAAAGATGTTCTATTTATAGGTGGTACCAGATATCGAATGGGGAAAGAATGTTCGTATAGTGTTGGACATTGGATGCTCAGATTCAAGTTTTGTAGCTGCATTGCTGGATAAGGATGTTTTGACAATATCTCTAGGCTTGAAAGATGATCTAGTCGATTTGTCACAGATCGCTCTTGAGCGAGGGTTTCCTACTTTTATCACTGCTTTAGCAAATAGACGGCTTCCTTTTCCGAGTGGAGTCTTTGATACCATTCATTGTGCTGCTTGCGGAATCCACTGGCATTCTCATGGTAAGTATTTCTCTGAAAATGTCACTAATCTCGATATGCTTTTCGAGTGATGATTATTTCATCATTTTTGCAATCTCAGGTGGTAAACTTCTTATGGAGATGAACAGGATTTTAAGGCCTAATGGATACTTCATTTTATCAAATCATAATGAAAAGATCGAAGATGATGAAGGTACAAAGAATTATCTTTAAAGTATGTATCGAATTTGCGTTGTCTTAATATTTTTTGTGACATAGTTTCCCTGGTCTGTGTATGTATTTCCAGCGATGTCAGCATTGACAGCTTCTATTTGTTGGAATATTTTGGCACATAAAACCGAGGAAGCAAGTGAAATGGGAGTAAGAATATATCAAAAACCAGAATCAAATGATATATATGAGCTAAGAAGGAAGAAAATTCCACCAATTTGCAAGGAGAACGAAAACCCTGACGCAGCCTGGTATGTGCCAATGAAAACCTGTTTACATGAAATACCATCGGCTATAGAACAGCATGGAGCAGAGTGGCCTGAAGAATGGCCAAAGAGACTTGAGACATACCCTGAATGGTTAACTAACAAAGAGAAAGCCATTGAAGATACAAATCATTGGAAAGCTATGGTAGAGAAATCTTACCTCACTAGCTTAGGCATTGACTGGTTGCATATCCGGAATGTGATGGACATGACTGCTATATACGGCGGGTATGTAAATACAGACTGTTACTTATTAGAACAAAACTTGTATGTGTTGTGGCTTTGACTTGTTACAAACAAAAAAATCAACAGATTTGCGGCATCACTCGTGAAGCAGAATGTGTGGGTGATGAATGTAGTGCCTGTTCATTCACCAGATACGCTTCCTTTTATATACGAACGAGGTTTAGTTGGTATATACCATGATTGGTGTGAATCATTTGGAACATATCCAAGATCTTATGACCTTCTCCATGCTGATCATCTCTTTTCGCGTCTCAAGAACAGGTATAAAAAGTAG
The DNA here is from genome assembly GCA_900406425.1 of Iberis pinnata. Taxonomy (NCBI): domain Eukaryota; kingdom Viridiplantae; phylum Streptophyta; class Magnoliopsida; order Brassicales; family Brassicaceae; genus Iberis; species Iberis pinnata. The sequence goes on along the minus strand of OVBE01016055.1, from coordinate 6,007 downwards.
TGCTTTTGAATCTTTTAAGTTTGGTATCAAAATGAGAAAACAGGTAATGAAATCGCCAAGTTGTTTTCGTGTTGGAAGGTGTAAACAACCGGCTGCGATTGTGGTGGAGATGGATAGATTGACAAGGCCAGGAGGGTGGGTGGTGGTGCGTGAGAAGGTGGAGATATTAGAGCCATTGGAAGAGATATTAAGGAGCTTACATTGGGAGATTAGAATGACTTATGCACAAGACAAAGAAGGAATGTTATGTGCACAGAAGACAATGTGGCGTCCATGATTGTTTATTTGTCTGTAATCTGTATATCTCTCACAGTTTTATACTAGTACATCTTAATCTTTTGTAGAACTTGTATTGTGTTTGTGGTTAGAAAAACGGCATGGCGTTCTTTGGCGGTTATAAAAAACGACACGGCCCACAATACAATACTAAGTTCAACCATAAAATTTGGATTAGTTTAATTGAAGGTAAGTGCCGTGCATAGAATTCGCGGAAGAAGATTGTTTATTTAAAGTAATAATAAGTGGGTAACAAACAATTTGATAAAATTATACAATTGATAAAAGCAATTCAAAGTGGGTATATTTAGGGAATATTACAAAAGTAGTTGTTACATATTTGATATTTAAGGGGATATTACCAAAAGTAGTGGTTACACAAAAACTCAAAACGAATGGTCTATGCTTACAATGTTTTTACATTGTCATCAGTTTAACTGAGACCGATCAAGATTTTTTTTAAACTACAAGTGAAAAAAGTTAACTCTCATGTGTTAAGTGATGTGTAAAGTTAAGTAGCATTATCTTAATTTTACTTAAAATAAGAATGCTATATTTATCTTTCATTTGAAAATTGAGATCAAAGTTGTCATAATATCTTAATATGCTTAAATTAGTATTAATTTATTTAATCTATTTTTAGCAAACAAATCTACAATTCTACCACATAATCTAATAGACTAATAGTACATATAAAACGCAAGAGCCAATAAAAAATTGACACGAATGAGTGACTTAATGGTAGTTGATAGGAGAAGAATGGCTGTCGTTTTCGTGTGTGATAAACAGCGAATAGTTAAAGAAAGATAAGATCAAAAGTGATCGTTAGGTAAGAAGAACATCTTCATCTTCCACCTCACTTTATTTCTTCCCGTCACTGTTTCTGATTCATTCTTTCTTCATCACCCTTAGACTATTCCATATTTTATACTAAACCCGATCTTTTTCTTTTTTATTTTAAACATTTTATCGATTATCGCCAAACAAGGACCTACATAAGAAACTATCATCTCAACTGGGTCCATAACAATTCTCGGACACGCACTGAATAAGCTACGGTCTTGGTTGATTCGAGAACTCTAGTGTTTGTGGCCACAAACAACACTTTAAGACGCTGACAAGAAGATTAATATTGTACACTAGGAAACTATTCGAATCATTTTACCGGATTTCGTCTTTGAGATTATTCTTTCCTTCTCTTCGGATCCTCAGTTTGAGAAGCTTCGAGTGATTAAAAAGGTATTTACCCTTTGTTCAATCTCGAAAATTTTTGACTATCTGAGATCCTATAGTAGAGATAAGCTTTAGTGTTTCTTCATCTTTAATCAACTTAATTTATTTAAGATGGGAATCTTTCTTTTTGAGAGAGAATGATTCTTCTCTTTTTCTGTTTAATATATTTATAATTAGGTTTTCTGATCCTCAAAACCAGGTCTCTCTTTTTGGGAATCTTCATCGGGACTGAATCACAAACACTTTTGTTTTCCGATTAGTCTCTTGAGGGTGTGTGCTCGTTGTTCCTCTTCCTCCTATATCATGGAGGAACGTTGCGAGACACTTATCAATGGTGAAGCTTATCAGAGATCTAGATATCATAACTATAACAGAATCTCATCACCTTGGTTGGATTTAAGAGTGTTCTATGTCCGGATTAGCAACGTCACGGTGGAAGATTCAACCCCTCAAGTCCTTACCATCAATCACATTCCTCTGGATCCTGATACGCTTTTGGAGATCAACGGTGTTAGAATGAGTATGTACTCTGAAGGTTGTTCTACACAGCTCAGGCGAGATCGAGTTGATAAGAAATCAGAAGAAGCTACTTATGTTAGCACAGATAATATCAGGTTAACTGGTAGTGTAAAGTTTGAGGTCTATGACAAAAATGAGCTTGTTTTGTGTGGAACTCTTGAGATGTCTGATAGTAATGGTTCAATGAATCGGTGGAACATGAATTGTGAGGCTGTGATCACTTCCGGATCTAGTTTCTTTAAGGAGAAGAGCATAAACGGTCAAGAGTTATCTTCCTCATTGCCAACTGTGGAGGTTTATGTCACTGGTTGCTTCTCAGGATCACCCATTATCTTAACTAAGACTCTGCAACTTGGTTTGAAAAAGAAACACAGTAGAAGAATGGCATTAGAATCAATTCCAGAGTACGAAACCGCAGAGCCTAGGAAAGACATCTCATACGAGCTTGATTTTCAGGTAACTTTCAGGTCTTGAGTTTGTTCACATATATTGGAGATGGATCATTTGTAGAAGCATCATTCTTTGGTGTGTGTGTGTGTGCAGGAAAGAGAATACAAAGAGGATTATGAAGGAGACATGTATTGGGAAAGTGAGTGCATAGATGGAGAGATGTCATGGTTCAATGCAGGTGTAAGGGTAGGCGTTGGGATTGGACTTGGTGTGTGTGTTGGTGTTGGAATTGGAGTAGGTCTTCTAGTTCGTACTTATCAATCAACTACCAGAAGCTTCAGGAGGAATCTTCTCTAGTTTAGTTTGTTATACTATTTCAAATCTTGAAAAGAAACCTCTGTTTTCTTTTTTTGAAACCTTTTGTCATTGAGTTTTGGGTGTGGATTTGTTTGTTGATACCTGTTTTGCTGTAAATAAATTAAGAGTGCTGTTTTGTTAGCTGATACTTGCAAACTCGCTTTGTAATTAACTGAATTTTGGTGTTTTTAATGCTTAGTTCAAGTGATCAATCAATTTTTCGGATAATTAATAGAAAAAATTATGAACAATGCCATATTAATTAGTCAACTTATAGAATATACCGTTTACAACTTGTAAAACATATCATATTCAACATTGGCAAATAATGAAGAGAAAATTATAAGAAGTAGCATATTCAGTGGATAATTTACCAAAAATGTCATATTGATAAAAGCTTATCAAAACTACCATAATCACCATCACATAAAGACGTATATGTCTTTACTGACAAACAAACACTACCATGTTAATTTTTTTAAATAATTAAAATTTTCAAAAAGGTCTTTTTCATCTTTTTACACAGATTTCTCAACCTCTCTCTTTTTCTACACGAAACTAATTTCTCATCATTTTATTCTTTGAACCCTAAATTCAGAATCTGCCATTTTCTCGTTTTCTTTTACAAATATTCTTCACAAATTTCAACGATTTTCGGCCAATGTCATCGTTGAAAGGAGTTTATCACTCTCCAAAACTAAAAGAGAAAGAATCTGTGACCCAATTAACAACGTTGAAGAAATATGTGACCCGAGCAACAACATCAAAGACCATTGTTCCAGAATATGTAAGTTATTAGTTTTAATATTGTATTAAGTATTAGAGACATATATAGACAGTGGACAATAGTACACTAAAGTTCGGAAAAAAACATGTTCTTTTAATGTTTATGAATCACAGGATCTCAAACAAGCTGCAGGTGAAGGAGAAGATGCACTTGTATATTTTTTATAAGAATCAAGAAGTTTTGAATGTGGACATAATTTATGACGTCAACCATATAAAAAATTTAAAGGAAGATATTTTATGATCATAGGACCACACAAAAGATGTTGGAAAGGAAGTACAAAATGTTGAGGTTTCACAAGTAACAAAAAAGTTTAGTTTTTTATTAGACACTGAACAAGGGATGGTCAAAGTTAAGTGGACAAATTAGTAAACTCTTAAACATATGTCTGTTTCACCATCAATGTCTATTTCATGACGTTAAGAAAGGTGACATTCAAGTGAACACATAAACACTTGGTCAATGTGATGTTGGTGGTGAAGAAGTTGGGGTTCAAGCTGATTGTGGTCAAGAAGACGCCATATCAGATAAAAAGTATGGAAATGAGTGTGGCACATGAAAACATGTAGGTGGCAAGGATGGAATCTTAAGTTCTATATCCGGATTTTTTCCAAAAATAGTTAGGAAACAAGTTATGATACTCTATTTCAAATGGACAAAATTTAAAATACATAAGCACCGACTATTTTAAGTGGAAAAACTCAATACATGTTATACTACTATTTAGGGTTCTTACATACATATATGTTGTCTCTGTATGATGGTGCATTTGTTGATAATATAGGACAACTTGGATATATCTCGTATTCTCCACATTTCCCACCACTCATTTCGCTAGTTTCACAATGTCCATTAAGTGGATATATTTCTTGTCCATGACATTATACAATTAGTTGCAAATCATGTCGTCCACCACTCTCACCCGCAACGTTTTCATGTCTATCACGTACAGAATCACACTGTCCATCTGAACCCACAGTTAGTTGTCCACATTCAATAACCGCTAGCTCGCCTCCATATAAACTAACCAAACAATCTTCTCCAATAGACGTGTCCACATTACTGCCCACTCTCATGTCCTCACATCCACCTCATGTTATATCGCTCCCAATCGATCAGTCATGTTCACTTTGGTCGATCCCACAAGTAGGTAAACAAGTTTTTCCACACACATCACAATTATTAACTCGTCCATCAAATGCTATAACACTTGGTCCACTCCAGTTGTTAACTTGTCCATCAGATGATGTATTAGTTGGTCCACTCCACGTATATACTTTTCCATCAAATGATGCATTACTTTTTCCACTCCGGGTTGCATCACTGGCTGTTGCATGTGACAACTTACATTACGGTTCATATTGTCCCTATGTTGCACATTGTCCATAGATCGCTTATTGTCGATCTGAACGACTCCACCACCTAGGTTTGGTCCACCAACGGAGGTGGTATTTACATTGGTAGACGTCTCACCAAGAACTTGGTCATTTAAATAATTGTATGAATCCCATTGCGTTGGATACTGCGTGTCTATAAGCTCCCTCATTTGGTCAAAATTGTAATACATCGTATCCTCGCAATTATCATACCAATCTTGTCCATGTTCAAAGCCACTATCACTGCTGCCACCAATATGTTTTTCATTACGTGTTCTTTTATGGGCTGTCTTACACCTTATATTGTCACTAATTTATCCACTATGAGTACATTTATGTTCACTCTCTAAGTTTAGTGGTCCACATACATCCTCTGGCATTGATATATTGAAATTATGTCCACTCTCTGCATTTATATGTACACTTGAGACATCTGTGTCGTTCACTGCAGCACAACCTCTGTCGTCCACTACAACACAACCCTTGTCGTCCACTACAACACAACCCTTATCGTCCACTGCAGCACAACATTTGTGTATCCTTTCAAGTTTGTTCATTGTTTCTAGGAAGTCCTCGTCTTCATATGATTCAAACAACTCATCATTTTTTGTGTTACTTACATTGCGTGGACATAATTCCGAACTCAAATTCACTATGTTGTCCACATAAACAACATTGTTGATGGAAATATACATATTAAGTCCATCACTTCCTGCTCTAGTCACCTTGAATCTCTCCAGCCCATCATCACTATCAACACACACATGTGGCATCTTCTCCTCCGTGAAAACAACATCCAAGCTTTTGTGCCAGTAGCTCAAACTTATTTGCTCGTCACGTCCATGCAGCAACATTAATATGGTCCATAGTTTGACGTCGTTCAATAAATCTCTTCTCTCTCTAAGTTTAGTGGTCCAACAACATCCTTTAGAAATGTTATATAGAGATTACATCCACTCTCCGCATTTTTAAGTACACATAAGACATCAGTTTCGTCCACTGCAGCTGATAAGCTTAGAATTTAATCCTAAACTAATGCTGCAGAGAACATATCACAATAGCACAGTAA
>OVBE01016054.1:0-11131 GCA_900406425.1 Iberis pinnata | reverse complement strand
TGGTTAGAGGCCTTACTAGACTAACCCAACATTTTGGGTAAAAGGTCAAAAACACCTCTGTTTTTGAAAAAACTATAATTTTGCCATTTCGATTTATTTTTGAACCAAAAATAAATTATATTAATCCTACCTAAATTGATAAAACAAATCGCCGATTTTCTCGCCGAATTTTGTTGTCGATTTTTAAGACCTCATTTATTTCTGAGTTTTGAAACTTCAACCGTCGCCTTCTTCGCCGTCTTCCATTTCGTCACCGTTTTCGTCTTCCCCGTTTTATTTTTTCAACTTTTTCTCTGTGTTCGTCTCCGCCTTACGTGTTCAAAGCATCCTAAACGTGTGTAGTCAACATACTAGGCCCGACACCCCAAACATAGTCCTTGTACATAATTCCTAGTATCTCTGCACTTTGCTGTTTTGTTCTGGACGCTCTGAGCGTCACATAACACGTATGTTTGAAAGTGTAAGTACGCACATGAAATCTAGGCCAATCGTCAATTGGTGTTGCTCGGAATTTCCATGAACAACCGCTTACCCAACATTTCACCACTAACAAGTACGGTGTCGATTTGTAAACGTTGTAATCGAACCTCTCAATCACAGTCAACATTTTCAACATTTCCTCCAATTTCTCCCTTGTGTCAAAACTATCACCAACTCGTATTCTGAATGAATAAATATGGAAACTTCGTAATTGTTGTTGTCGATTACCGTCACTTATGTAGATGTTTGACGCACACATCTTCTTTGTTTTCTCTATCTCTTCCACCTCTTCTGGACTCACTCCATACTCTGCGAAATTCTCATCCCCAGAGTCTATTCCGTCCGAATCATCGCAATAATCAAATATTATCTCATCTAATTCCTCTGCATTGTCTTCCTCTGAATCTTCTGTAACAGCTTCCTCCTTCGGAGGATGTCTTCTTTGCGGTCCTTTCGCTGCAACACTTCTCATTTCTGGACCATCAGTAGCTCCACCCTTTGAGATATGTGAAGCCTTTTCTTTGATCTCAACACAGAGACGAACCGGTCCATCGTTCGATTAACATAAGAATGTTCTCAAATTTCTGGTATTGGTTACATACACTGGAGGTTGATCCAGAGGTAAGCAACTCAAAACCTTATTCGGTAGGATGTAGCTCAAATTGACATCGTAATGGGTTCTCTCTCTATTTTGTAGTCTTCAAGAACCATATCCAACAATTCTTCGAAAGATAACTTTATTTTAGCTAACATCGACCTAGACCCTCGGGAGTTGTCGACAACAAACATATTCCTACCATTACTATGTGTCCACTTCCCATAAACAAGTATAATTTGAACTTGCGACATTTCGTCACTAGAATTAACGAATCCAAACTCAGAAATTGAAGATCTCGATGGTGGTCTCTGCAATTGAAGAACTCGAAGGTCGTTGCAGAAATTGAAGCTCTCGATCCTGGTGCCTATAAATTGAAGATGGCAATTGTGGTTGAAGCAATTGAAGGTGTCGATGGTTATTGAGGTAATTGAAGTTGTTGAAGTTGAAGGTGGTTGAGGAAATTGAAGATGTCGGGGATGGAGATGTACGGCAATGGTCGATATACCAAATGGGTACTGTTAACAAGAAAACGACGACGTATCATGATAGTAACAAGAAGGCCGAAGGGAATAATAAATCTGCAATGTTGAAAACAATTCTGTAATGCACGAAACTAATCTGCAACAAAGTCAGCAAATCTGCAACATTCAAACGTTTTATCTTGTCAAATATCTGTCCAGGTTCCGCGTTTGTCAGACTTGGTGTTTTTCAAGGTAGGTTCTGACCTACTAAATTAAAATTTATTTTTTTAGGTATTTTTTTCCTCTTTATTCAATTAAAAAAATGACGGCGTATCATTACAGTAAGAACAAGGCCGAAGGGTTAAATAAATCTACAATGTTGAAAACTACTTAGCAATGGTCGAAACTAAACTGCAACACGTAAAACATATCGGCAACAGAAAACAAATCTTCAATGCTCTAAATATATCTACAGCGTTTTGAAAGAATTCTGCAACGATGTAAACAAATCTGCAACATTGAAACGTATTGTCTTGTCAACTGTCTGTTCAGGTTTCGCGTTTGTCAAACGTCTTACTTTTTCCATTAGTAGATTCTGACCTACTAAATTAAATTTTACTTTTTTAGGTGTTTTTTCCTCTTTATTGAATTAAGAAACCGAGATTATTTAGACTATAAAATCCCATTCGTCGCCAATATAATTTCCCTATCTAAACCTTCTTTCTCTCGTAAAAATTAGATCTACATCCACATTTACATCATGAGTGCATCAAATTCCATGGAATACAAGAAGAGAGTCAGGGTGATTTTTGAAAACCAGCAGGGGTGGAAAGACATTTATTCAACGCATGTTCATTGTCGCATGAGGAAACTCATGGCTCACTATTGCGAGAAACATTTCTTAAACTATAGTGCTGTCAGATTTGTGTACGATGGCCGCCGTCTTAGAGAAAATCAGACACCTAATTCGGTATTTTAAATCAGAGCAATGCCGATTTATTATAACTGCTGCATAGTTATTAAAATCAGTATCAATTTATTATAACATATGCAGATTTATTGTTTGTATTGATAGTCGGTTGCAAATTTTTGGTTGCAGATTTACATTTGTGTTGCATATTTATTTTAATAAAAATTGTTGAACTGATATACGTTTTTTTTCCAGTTGCATTTCGAAGACGAAACAACAATTAATGTGTTCTCGGAGATGGTCGGTGGCTGTGGGAATTATGTTTAACTCTCTCGCTCTTATGTGCTTTGTTCAATTTATCTTTTTTTCATTTCATTCGACGATGTATGTTTCTCTACCGGATTAAGACTAATTTCTTGTGTTGTTTTTCCAACCTTGCAATTTATTTTGTCAAATTTCATGTAATAGCGAGCTCTAAATGTTGCTAAATGTGCATCGTATGCTGGTCGTACCATTTCAACAAGTCGTTGTCGTTGAACAACATGTTTTAATAGTGCAAACAGCATATTATATCCACATTCTCACAGCATTTAGACTTCGTTACTACGTGAAAACTGCATACCAAATACAAAAAACTGCAATGAAAATTAACGAGGTCTTTTATCCAATTACGAAAAATGCAACGGAAATTGCGAAAAAATGCAATGCAAACTGCAAACCCAATTACGAAAAGTTCAAAATAATTAGAGGGTCAAAAACATAAACATATTGTCTTTTAAAACATAAAAATAAACACATAAACATCAAAATTAACGAAGCTTTTCATCCACTTGACGGTCCTCCAGACCCGTCATGGTCATGTCCCAGATCTGGGTTTCCAATCTGCTCCCACTCTTCGTACAGCTTCTTCTCTCTTGAACACAACCTGTTCAATTCCGACCTGATGTCATAACCCTCTGCCGAGATCTTCTTCAGTAGAACACACACTTTAGCGTTTTTCGTTCGTATTTTACCATAGCTCGACAAGCCTCATCAATCTCCTTCATACAATTCTCCATTCTATCGATCCTCCTCTGGTAATATTTGTGGAGTTTCTCGATTTGGTGCTGGTAGTGGATTTTCAACACTTCGACGTAGGAATCATCATCGTCATCACTCGATGCCTACAACAAACCAAACAAAAGATTAGTGGTATGTCAACCAAAATTTTTTTTATGAATTATGGAACAACCTGTCTTTTTCTCGACCGCTTGTTCTCGACCCAGACTTTCTTTCCCTTGTCCATTTTTTTGTTTGTAAAACCTTTTGTGTTGACGAAAAGAGACTGATAATAATTTACTCTTATAGTTGGCAGTTTATATAGAGAGTGAAAGGTTGTAAACGAACGGTTGCGATTGTTCTACACGTTTTGTGTTCTGTCACCGTCTTCTTTAATTACGGTTAATGGTGACCTTTACTTAAAGGGCACAAATTTTTAGGTAAGACAATAACCATTTCGAAGTATCTTTGTCATTGTAGATTTGTTTGGAGTTGCAGAATTGTTTCCAAAACTGCAATAAAAACAAATATGCATCCGTAGAATAATTATGTGTTTAAAATCTTCAAAACAACGTCGTTTTAATCGTCACCTATTGTTAAAAGTCTTCTTGAATAAAAGCATAATTTAGGGTTTGTAACTCATTTCCGTTTTCTGTGTGGCAACTTTTGGGAGTCGATTGAGAATATTTCAGTTATGGGGACATTTAGCTATAGCCTTAGCGATCAAGAGGAAGCCCCTGGTTTCGGTCATCACTCAAATGACAAAGAAGAGGTGAACAGCCCCACTCCACCCACTGGAGTGTAGTTCGATGGTACAGACCAATCCGAATATGGAGCGTCGGTGGTGTGTTACTATGGTGAGTATGTTTTCCTCCAAAGCGCCACTATCTTTCCAAATGAGGGCAGGTTGTTCTACACCTGTCCTAATCGAAATGTAAGTGTATTGCCAATTTTTTTTCTTTACTTGCCGAGTTCTTTTTTAATTACAGATTTGTTTACAAAACTGCGATAGACTTATAAAACTGCAAATTTAGGTTAATCTAATTTCCTATTTCAGCTGCATACTCCTATTGATTGATTGTTATTGTCCTAGGATGGTGGGTGCCACGTTTGGAAGTGGTGAGACATGGCAGTTATTGAAGAAATGAAAAATTTTCACGATCAGACTGAGAGCACTCTCGTACAAGAGGTTAATAAGGTTGAGCAGCTAGATGCTTTGCAAGACCATGTGCTTTAGACCAAAGCCGACATGGCAGACTTGCAGAAGAAGCTGAATGTGCTTTATGTTGTTATGGTTGTCGTTATTGTATCTTTTCTAGCGGTCTATCTCGTCATTTGATAGACCGATTTTTAATCCAAAAAATTTCAAATAAATGTAACTTTGGTTTCGTTATGTGCATCAAACACATAGGTAACTATCGTTTCAATATCGGCAAAAAAATCACCGGACAAAACATATTTGCAGTACACTAGAAACGACGTCGTACACTTTCACAAATATCAAAATTTCAAAGGGCAAAGAAACTCTACAGTTCGTGTAATACGACGTTGTATTACACCAATATGAAAAATCGGAGTTGAATAATTTACGGTCACAACATCTCTGCAATACACTCAAAACGACCTCGTATAATATGGCCACTGCATAGGTACTGATACGACGTTGTTTCAGTAAGCCACTTAATAAAAATTTTAGGTGACAAAAAAGTTCAACTTTACGTGTAAAACAACGTCGTATCCTTCCAACAATATTAAAATTGGCCACGATTTTTCAAAATCGGCAGTACAAGTACCGCAGATTGTTCAAAATCTGTGGTCAAAGGATATCGGAAAAATCTGCGGTAACGTAAGGGTCAAATGAGTAAGGAAAAAAGTATGTGATAACATGATCATTAAATCTGCCGCCATTGCAGTTTTAACCTAAATCTGCGACCAAAGGGGTTAACCTGGCAATTTCAGAAACTGAAAAATCTGCGGCCACGACAAACAATTCTGCAGGAAAAATATAAAAATCTGCAGTCTCAAAGATATATGCAATGCCAAAAAAATCTGTTACGTGAATAAAAATCTGCGAAATAAAATATGCTTTGTAAGAAATCTGCAATGTTATTAAAAAAATCTGCGACTAAAAATCTGCATAAGTGAAAAAACCGGCGGTGACGTCTACGAAACTGCGGTGACATAGGGTGACGTAAAAATCTGCGGTCAAATAGAAAAACAAATCTTCCAGAAAAACGGAGACGAAACAAATATGCAATGCAAAAACAAATATGCGATAACAAATCTGCGGGAACAAATCTGCAACCCAAAAAATTCGGCAGACCAAAAATTCGCAGATTTTTTTCCTCCAGAAAACGCGGTGGTATTTTCGTAAATACTGGATACCGTTTTTCTCTCTCATCTATTTTATTTTTTTCCAACTTTTTTGTTTGTTCATGACTGAGGGGTACAATCGGATTTATCAAAAATTGAGTTATCTCCAGCAATTAAATAAAATGTTGGGTTACCTGAGCAATTAGTATGAATATGTAGGTGAAGTAAGCAATTTTGCCTAATATTAATGAGGAGGATATACAAGATGGAATATTAAGATGATGATTTGTTTGCAACTAAAAGTAGTGTGGAGGGATTTTGGGTAAAACTAGAATTTTGGGTAAATATCAAAACATTTATTGAGATATATATTCCTATATCTCTGGAATAATATTAGTATAGTTATTAACTTTGTTAAGATCTGATTTTATTGTTAATATCTTGTTATGATATTTCTCTGTAAAACGTACATATATACTTTGAGTTTAACATCAATAAAGAACAAGAAATCCTTTATACCTTCTGTAAGTTTTTACATGGTATCAGAGCTATATCAAGCTCATTGATCAATTGATCTCTGGTTCTTCTATGATTTTCTTCATTTCTTTTCTTTGACCTTAAGAGATTTGATTCTTCTTTAAATCGATCTCTTTTTCATAATGGCTGAGATTGTTGCAACAAATACTCGACGAACGATATCTCCTTATGATCTCTCTGCAGGAGATAATCCAAGGGTTGTTATCTCTAAACCCTTGTTGAATGGACAGAATTACGATGATTGGTCCTCTAGCATTCGAATGGCTTTAAGCTGTCGAAAGAAGTTCGGTTTTGTGGATGGAAGCATTCCGAAACCAGCCACTGATCATGCATATTATGAGGATTGGTTAGCTAACAATCATCTCATTGTAAATTGGATCAAACTTACCATTGAGGATAAGCTTCGATCTAATATTTCTCATCGAGAGAATGCTAAGGATTTGTGGGATCTCATTAAACGACGATTCTCTATTAAAAGTGGAGCTCGTTATCAACAATTACGGGCTGCCTTAGCGAATTGTCGTCAAATGAATACCACCATTGATGAATACTTTGGGAAGTTGACTAAGATTTGGGATGCAATGCAAGAGTGTTTTCCGAGCAAAACATGTCAATGCTCTAAGTGTGAATGTGACTTAGTCACAACAAAGGAACAAGAAATCGACCAGATGAGGGTTCACGATTTTCTGTTTGGACTTGATGAAGTGCATAGCACAGTGAGGCAGCAGCTATGTGCTCAAGTTCCGACGCCGTCTCTTGACACAGTTTATCAAACTTTAGTCCAAAATGAAACGGTTTTGTCTAATTCTCGAAAAGAGCCTGATGCAATGGATTTTTTTTCTCGTGTAGCTTCTGTCAACCGATCCAGACCCGACAATTCTCGTGACTCATCCTCTCTTACCTGCAGCAGCTGCGGATGAAACGGACATGATGCAGCTCATTGTTTCCGAACAATCGGCTATCCACCATGGTGGGGTGATAGGCCTCGAGGTAAGGTTCAAGACACTAAACCACTTGCATCTACACCTCGTCAATCACCTCGATTTAACACGAGTCAGGTGGTGCCTTCTTCTTCACGAGTGCAAGCCAACAGCATCTCTCTTACCGATGCGGATCGTGACGGTCTTAGTGGTTTTTCCGATGCTCAATGGAACACTTTAATGCGCATCCTTAAACCTGAAACAACATAAACAATGAGTCGTAAGGATGATCGATGGATTATTGATTCCGGTGCCACTCACCATATTACTGGCCGAATTGAGTTACTTAACAATCTTCGACCGGTTTCTCCTGTTTCTGTGCTTTTACCGGCTGGAAATTGTGTTGTTGCGTGTCAACAAGGAACCGTAACACTTACATCTTCCTTAAGCTTACAAAATGTCTATTTTGTTGATGGATTTCACATTAATGTGATTTCTTTTGGTCAGTTGGTAACTGATAATTATTTGGTGGGACATATCATTGATAAGTTCATCGTGTTGCAGGACCGGGCCTCGAGGATGCTGATTGGAGCGGGTGAACGGATTGGAGACGGGCTGTACCATTTCAAAGGGATTGAGACTGTGTTGAGTTCTAGGACTATGGCTGCCACTGATCGGTCTTTGTGGCATCGGCGTCTTGGTCACCCGTCTCATACTGTTGTGGATTTGCTACCTTGTTTCTCTGGTGTTTCTAGGCCTAGTACTGGTTTTAGTGATAATTGTGACGTTTTTTTCCGGGCTAAAAAAACCCGCAGTTCTTTTCCTCTAAGCAATAATAAAGCGTCATCTATTTTTGAGTTAGTTCATTGCGACTTATGGGGTCCGTATCGGACAACATCCTTTTGTGGATCAAGATACTTTCTCACTCTTGTCGATGATTGCTCTCGGGCTTTGTGGGTTTATCTCTTACCCGACAAACAAACAGTTGGCTCAACTTTGAAACAGTTCTTTGCACTAGTAACTCGACAATTTGGTAAAACCGTAAAGATCTTGCGTTCTGACAATGGTACTGAATTCACCGCACTCACTACATACTTTCGTGATAATGGAATTATTCACGAAACCTCATGTGTTTACACTCCTCAACAAAATGGGAGAGTGGAGCGTAAACACATGCATATCTTAAATGTAGCTCGTGCGCTTCGTTTTCAGGCTTCTCTACCAATTGAATTTTGGGGTGAATGCATTCTTACTGCGGCATATCTTATTAACCGCACTCCGTCTAAGCTCCTTCACGGCAAAACCCCTTTTGAAACACTTCACGGGACTGTGCCACCTTACTCTCAAATTCGAACCTTTGGATGTCTATGTTATGCGCATAACATTCATCACAATGGAGATAAGTGTGATGCCCGAAGTCGGAAATGTCTATTTCTCGGCTATCCTTTCGGAAAACGTGGCTGGAAACTCTATGATCTCGATACAGCCACTGTTTTTGTTTCTCGCGATGTGGATTTTTGTGAGAATAATTTTCCTTATGCTGATTTAGATGCTTCTTCTTCAAGTGCAGCCGCTCCTAATCTCACTTCACCTAATCTCTCTGTTATTGATGATGATTACCCGCCAATTATAGAGGTTACAAATTCTTCATCACCTGTCTTACATACTCATGATCGAGCGGCTGATCCTATTGAATCCGCTTCTAATATAAACATCGAACCTACAGAGGCTGCTTTCGTTGAATCTTCGGCACCTGAATCCGTTGAACCTCAGGCTGATGAACCTGCTCTACGTCGTGGTCATAGAACCCAAAATTTACCTCTTAAGTTGTCCGATTATGTAGTCAACACAGTCTCTCTCTGTAGCTCCTCTTCTCCTTCACCTGCATCAATCGCTTCTTCAGGTACACCATATCCTCTGTCTTCTTATTTGACTAGTTCTCGTTTGTCTTCCTCTCATCGCAGTTACGTTAATGCTCTCAACATTGCTGTTGAACCTCGTACTTATAAAGAGGCTTTACTGTCTGATGAATGGAAGAAATCAATGCAGAGTGAATATTCTGCTCTTGAAGACAATCAAACATGGGATCTCGAGGAGCTACCTCCGGGAAAGCGAGCTCTCGGTTGTAAATGGGTTTTCCGAATCAAGCATAAATCCGATGGTACTGTTGAACGGTATAAATCCCGGCTTGTTGTTCTTGGCAATCATCAAGTAGAGGGTCTTGATTACAAAGAAAAATTTGCCCCTGTTGCCAAAATGTCTACGGTTCGCATATTTCTTGACATTGCAGCGAAACGGCATCGTGAGGTACATCAGATGGATGTCCATAATGCGTTTCTTCACGGAGATCTTAAGGAGGATGTGTGGATGAAACTACCTCCGGGATTCACCAAACCTGACGACAATCGCGTTTGCAAGTTACGAAAGTCTCTCTATGGCTTACGTCAAGCTCCTCGGTGTTGGTTTGCCAAACTTCGATCAGCCCTTACTACCTATGGGTTCAAGCAATCTCGGTCAGATTACTCATTATTTAGTTTTTTATCTGATGCGGTTTCTATACAAGTGCTTGTGTATGTAGATGATCTGATTATCACCGGCAATACACCTGCGGTTATTCGGGATTTCAAGAGCTATCTTTCTTCATGTTTTCACATGAAGGATCTTGGTATCTTAAAATATTTTCTTGGTATTGAAGTGGCTAGAAGTCCGGCTGGCATATTCTTGTGTCAACGGAAATACACCATTGATATATTGTCCGAGGCTGGCTTACTAGGGTGCAAGCCTCTTGGATTTCCGGTAGATCAGAATCATAAGCTAGCACTAGCTTCCGGTCCTGATATCGCTGAATCGGAACGGTATCGTCGCCTTATTGGCAAATTGATTTATCTCGGCGTCACTCGACCCGACCTTGCTTATGCTATACAATTGTTCTCTCAATTCATGCAACATCCTAAGGAGGATCATTGGCAAGCTGCTCTCAAGGTCCTTCGTTATTTTAAAGGTACTATCGGTCAAGGCATTCTCTTAAGTGCTACTTCGCCTCTTCAACTAACTGGATGGAGTGATTCCGATTGGGCTGGATGTCCCAAGACTCGGCGTTCTCTATCAGCTTGGGTTATTCAACTTGGTGATTCTCCTATTAGCTGGAAAACGAAGAAACAACGTGTTGTCTCTCGCTCTTCCGCCGAAGCAGAGTACCGAGCAATGGCCGATACAACTTGTGAGCTCAAATGGATCCGAGGTGTTCTATCACAATTTGGTATCGATCATTCTAATCCTATGACTTTATATTGTGATAGCCAGTCTGCTTTGCATATTAGTGCTAATCCTGTCTTTCACGAACGGACGAAACACATGGAATTAGACTGTCATTTCATTCGAGATGATGTTGATAGTGGTATTATTCAAACTGGCTATGTTCCTTCTAAACAACAACTTGCAGACATTCTTACAAAGGCTTTGGGACGCAAAGAGTTCGACTTCTTTCGATCCAAGTTGGGCATTCATAACATTCATGCTCCAACTTGAGGGGGGTATTGACATATATATTCCTATATCACTGGAATAATATTAGTATAGTTATTAACTTTGTTAAGATCTGATTTTATTGTTAATATCTTGTTATGATATTTCTCTGTAAAACGTACATATATACTTTGAGTTTAACATCAATAAAGAACAAGAAATCCTCTATACCTTCTGTAAGTTTTTACAACATTTCCAATTGTATTCCATTTTCAAGAAAAATGGAGTATGAAGTATAATCTTCTTCAATTTTAGTAACTCAGAACTAATACGAGTAGTATCTCATCCATTGTTGTTGTTGTTGTTAATGAACAATTGAATAAAAGGTTGTTGTGAGTGTTTGCTTAGA
>OVBE01016053.1:225-11132 GCA_900406425.1 Iberis pinnata | reverse complement strand
ACTGATAGTAGATTAAGCCGAAGATCTGGCACATGTCTGACATCCTTCAATGTTATCAAACTCCCAATAATCGTCTCTACTTGGACATCACCAATTCCTACTATCTTAGAGAAACTGGAATTACCCATCTTCACTGTTCCAAAGTCTCCAGCTCTGTATGTTGTGAAGTAGTCTTTGTAGGGAGTTACATGGTAGGATGTTGCAGTATCTACCACCCATTCTGTGTCTTCTCTTGAGACTTGAAGGCATGTCTCCTCATGGATACACAACACTACATCACCTGAGACCGTGATTAACATTTCACCACCTATATTCTTCGGTCGAGAATTTCCCTGGCCTTGCTCCTCCAGCCATTTGAAGCAATTCTTCTTCATATGACCCTCTTTACCGCAATGATTGCAAGTATAAGTGGGTTTCCTGCCATCTAATGATCTCCCCCGACTCTTGCCTCTATTTTGCCATCTTCCTCTACTACTTTGTTGTGATCTTCCTCTATTTTCCGTCACAAGGGCATGAGTATGGTCTATGCTCATGTCCTTCCTTCCTTCTTGATTCTTCATTGAAGAGTGCATCCTTAACCACGGTCATGGTAAGTTTTCCATCAGGAGCAGAGTTGTTGAGAGTAACAACTAGTGTCTCCCAACTATCAGGAAGGGAACTAAGAAGTAGTAGAGATTACATTTCATCTCCAAGTGGCATTTCAACACAAGATAATTGATTTACCAAACTTTGGAACTCACTGGTATGCTCGGCAACAGAAGTTCCACTCTTGAGCTTCATATTGACAAGGCGCCTCATGAGTAGGGCCTTATTTCGAGCGGTTTTGGTCTGGTACATGTCCTCCAACTTCGTCCAGAGGGCATAAGCATCCTTTTCTTGTGCAACATGGTGGAAGACACTATGATCAGTCCATTGTCGGATTTGACCAATAGTTTTTCTATTCATCTTCTTCCACTCCAACGACTTGGACGGGTCAGGGTTGATACCCATCAACTCTTTTGGGTCAAAAAGATCTTTACAACTGAGGAAATCTTCCATCCGAGGTTTCCAAAGAGTATAATTTGTAGCTGTGAGCATAATCATAGCTCCGACAGATGAAGTTGACTCTTCTGTGGTCATTTTCACCTTTCCAATATATCGGAGCAAAATCTTGAAAAGTAGACAATACCGTTACGTCCAGAACAGTAAAAAATGATAGAATACACACTTTTAGGTCAAAATCAAATTTGGAAAAATTACAAGTAAATTTTTTAATTTTTCAAACTTGAAGGACCAATATGCAAATTAAAAAAAGTGCAAAAATTGATCGTTGTCTTCAACCAGACAATAATGCGATTCTCTTTCCTTCTTTATTTCTCACGATTATTTGTTGGTTCGTACGTTCGTTTTTGATGACCGAGTTCGTTGTTCGAATATACCAAATTGATCCTCTCGACGAGACGAATGCAACAATGTTGCCGTATTTCGATTCCGGGCAACTCGTGAAAAACCCAAAACTATACGTTCGTAAACTTAATCGCTCAATGGCTCTGATACCACTTGTTGGGGATTAAATGATCCATTTATGATCGTATATATGAAAAGAAAACTTCTATTACTCTCAAGAATAGAAAAGAATGAGATTACAAACTCGTTTATACAAAAACTTAAAACTCAAGAAATATCTTTTGATTTTACAACTCTCTTGGTTGTTTGTGTTTTGGGATGAATTACAACACTGAATGAAGCTCCCTATTTATAGAATCATCTCGTGTGTGAATCCGAAGTGTGAACGACGATTACGGCGACGGCTTACGCGTTTAATATTTTAAATGTGTTCCCTTACTATTGAAATAACAGCTACTTACGTAAGTGCATATGAAATGCATACGTAATTTAATTCTTCAGATGGTGTGATTGTTAAGGACAAAACCTCACAGAAGGTTCTCAGTCTGGAAAGAGGTCTTGAAAGACTATATCTACTAGAAAATCAACTTGGTCAAGCCATTTTCTCAACCAGACAACAAACCAAAAACAAAGATGTCAGGCATAAGAGACTTGGATACCATAGTGATTTAGTAATGCATCTTCTTTAAGAAAATAAGCTTATCTCAGTCTCCAACAACAGCCTCTCCATGTGTGAAGCTTGCAGATTGGGAAAAAGCAGTAGATTGCTTCTTTTCTTCTACATTTTCTGCTTCTAGACCCCTAGAGATGATTCATTGTGATCTCTGGGGTCCTTCTCTTATTGTATCTATGCAAGACTTTAAATATTATGTTATCTTCATTGACCATTGGTCAAGATACTGCTGGTTCTATCCTTTATGAGCAAAGTCTGATTTCTTCAACATTTTCTGCCTATTCCAAAGTCTTGTAGAAAACCAATTTAACTCTAAAATAGGCACATTCCAGTGTGATAGAGGAGAAGAGTTTACAAGCTCAAAGTTCCTTACAAAATTATCCATCAGTTATTTGACAGCAAGTTACCTCAAAGTACTGGGTTGAGGCATTCGCAGACAACAATCAACGGCTCTCTTCTTCAACCTGCAAGGAAAAGAAAAATTCTGTTAGTAACAAAGTTGCAGAGAAAAGCAATGAACCAAAAGTAAAAGCAAATCAAGGCAACGACTGTGCAATCAAGCTATAAAACAGATTTGGATTATTAACTGAACAAATAGAAACATGACAAGTGTGATTAGGGCAAACAATGTAAAAGGGAAAGTTGCACTATATAAGAAGCTCTTCCTCAATCGATTGTAATAAGCTTGAATGAAATAAAATATGAATCTTGAAGAAATCTTTTCTTCTTTTCTGTTCTTGCTTACATGGTTTGCTCCATCCTGATCCTCTCATTGACAAAATCTTAACCCGCTCGAGTCTGTTTTCTCTAAACCCTGACACCATTGGCATCACAAAAACTATAGATGCATTTATTGTCTTCGCGACAGCCCAATGCCACTAAACAAGTGAAGAGATGAACCGAGATGAGATCATTGAGTTGAGAGAATGAAATCATCTTTTCACCGAGGCCAATGTAAAGAGATTATATTTTATATCTCCAAGTAAAAAGCTTAAACTTCAAACGAATGTATTAGTATTATAGTGTGTAAACAAACAGTAGCATATATTATCTAGAGGGATTAAGATGTTACTCGTAGAGGAACATCTTTGACGATAACTACTGCATGCTGCCTGAAAAGAACACCATGAAAAAGAGATATATCTGAAACCATACATACCAGCAAGAGCATTCATCCTGGATCTATTAATTGGCTGATTTCAATACCAGAATGAATCCATATGATATATCCTAAGACAATGGTCTCATTATCTAAAAATACTCCATTACGATATCAAATAAGACTAAGCTAGAGCTATCTATTTCTGTCCACTAACTGGAACTAACATTGTCAGGGATGCCCCTTCAAATCTTTATATTTAAAACTCAGGATACCTTGAAAGCATGGAAAGCTTCTATGTGAGTGGTCTTGCTTGATTCACAGGCTCAAGTATAGTACAAATTGCAAAATTTTGACTCTTTCATTTAGAAAATTCAATTGGTCTGAACTACTACTACATATCTAACCTTGAAAATGATTTTCCCAATCGTAAGCAATCGTATGTTGGTCAAACAAGAATCGAACATCCATTAACAAAGTCGGAGCAGGAAGTTAACAATAAGGGTATTAGGTATAAGGATCATTATACACAACATTTATTTTATGTATATTGGAAATCTTTATTCAGCCGTTGTATATATTTGTAAAGAATTGGTATCATTACCTTAAGTAAATGTTCTAAAAACCATATAATTAGAATATAGCCGTTTGATGATAGAAAACAGAAAAAGGAAACAAAAAAAACACTACAAATGTAGCAAAATCCTTATGAAGATTACACAATCTTCTTTTGAATCTTTTTCTTTGAGAAAATCTGAAATGAATCCTAAAAGATGTGCTTCTTGCAAATATCTTAGAAGAAGATGTCCAAAAGATTGCATTTTTTCGCCTTATTTCCCTTCAAACGATCCTCAAAAATTTGCACGTATCCACAAGATCTATGGTGCTGGAAATGTTTCCAAAATGCTTCAGGTTTATATAATTTTTATTTTATTTTATTTTGTTTCAAATCCCAAAGTCAATGTTATAAATAATATTCATGGTGGATTTTGGTGATCTTTTGATAGCAACTGGCTGTTGAAACAAGAGCTGAAGCAGTGGAATCTTTGTGCTTTGAAGCAAAATGTAGAGTAGAAGATCCTGTTTATGGATGTGTTGGGATTATTCATTTATTGCAATATCAGATTCACAAGACGGAAAATCTTTTGGCTAAAACTGAAGCTGAAATTGCTGTTGCCAAAAACTCTGAATTTATCTACTAGTATCATCTATACATGTTTTTCTAAATAAAATTTCTTTCTGATATTTTTGTCTACTCTCTGCATCATTACGATTATAGATCTCAAAATCCAACTACAAAGTTTATTTATGAAATTTATATGTCAAGAGGTTTCATTGACAGATAAAAATGATATACGTACAGAGATATAATGTTATACAATTTGCTACTAAAGGCATAACATATGATAAAGGGAAGAATGAGTCTTTGAAGAGTGTAGAGATGTTTTCTCAAGAATTCTTGTTCCATCCTAATCCTCTCATTGACAAAATCTTAGCCCGCCCGCTCGAGTCTGTTTCCTCTAAACCCTGACACCATTGGCATCACAAGAACTGCAGCTGCAACTACTCTAGTGTGTCTTTGCCCTGTCCATCTCCAGAAGATGAATGATCTTTTGTATCATTAGGTGCTGCGATTCCTATGAACATTGTACTCAAAATTTAGCACCTGGTGTCAAGTAAAAAGCCATCATGATCCTATAGCGTATGCAGCATGCATATCAAAACTTCTCCCCTCTGAAAAATGGTGCAAGGCTTTATTAAGGAAATAAGATATTCTCTTGATTGTATCATATCCCTTTGATTGCTCTGTTAATATTTATGTTCTGATTCAACTCTCTGATATATAAACTCTGTACTGCTACAATGTTAATATAAGTTGATTGATCTGTTATATGGTATCAGAGCAGAATTGATACCTGACCTAATTTTCTTTTTCTTTTCTTCTAGCCGTTCAATCTCTTCTTCTTCAATGGCTGATCCCTCTGGTTCTGCTGAAACAGTTCAAATAACCACCACCACTCTTTTGAATGTCAATATGGGTAACATTACCAAATTGACAGCCTCCAATTACATTATGTGGAACAAGCAAGTTTTTGCTCTTCTTGCCGGGTATCAACTTCATTCCTATCTTGATACCTCTGTTGCTCCGCCGTCCTCCACCGTCACTGTTGATGGTGTTATCTCTGATATTCCGGCATTCTCTCTTTGGCAGCGTCAAGACCAGCTCATATATAGTGCGTTACTTGGTGCGATTACTCCAACCATTCAATCGCTTCTCTCTATGGCTTCTACCTCGGATCAAGTCTGGTCCACTCTTCGTTCCACCTATGCAAAGCCTAGCCGCGGTCACATCAAGCAGCTGCAGCATCAGATTAAGCAATGGACTAAAGGCACCAGATCCATCGAAGAGTACTTCCAAGGTCTTCTCACTCGCCTGGATCAGCTTGCTCTTCTTGGCAAGGTTATTGACCATGAAGAAAAAATCGACTTTGTGCTCCAAGGGCTTCCTGAGGAGTACAAATCTCTTGTTGATCAAGTGGAGAGTCGGGATTCTCCGCCGTCTCTCACGGAACTTTATGAGAAGCTCTTAAATTATGAAATCAAGCTTCTCTCTGTCTCTGCTTCTTCCACCTATCCTGTCTCTGCTAATTTTGTTTCCAACAGGAACAAACAGCCTCAACGCAACTCATATCGCTCTACATCAACAGCACCAGCTTTGCATTCTTCTCAACAACGTGTCTCAAGGCCTTATCAGGGACGTTGTCAATTTTGTGGCCAGCAAGGTCACTCTGCTCGTCGTTGCTTTCACCTACAGGCTATTCAAAAGCCTCTGCTTCCAACACCATCTCAGCCACCAAATTGGGCTCCACGTGCGAATCTTGCTGCTGCGTCTCAACCTTGGGTACTGGATTCTGGTGCTACCCATCACCTAACTGCCGATCTTGACAACCTTGCTCTGCATCAGCCATACACAGGTTGTGAAGAGGTCCAGATTGCTGATGGTTCCTCACTTCCAATTGACAAATCTGGTTCTCTTATTCTTACCTCTCCTAATAAACGTTTTACACTTGATAATGTCCTTTATGTTCCACAACTGAAACGGAATCTCATGTCTGTGTATCGTTTGTGTAATAAGAATTAAGTCTCAGTTGAGTTTTTCCCGGATGCATTTCAGGTGAAAGATCTGAGCTCGGGAGTCCCATTACTCCACGGACGTACCAGTAAAGATTTGTATGAATGGCCGCAGTCTTCTGGTTCTGTTTTCGCTTTCTTTGCTACTCCAACTATCAAGACTACAATCTCCAATTGGCATTCAAGATTGGGTCACCCATCCTTCTCTATTCTAAAACGTATTTTGTTGCAATTCTCTTTACCTGTTTCAGACTCTTTTTCCAATTCTCTATCGTGTATTGATTGTTCTATAAACAAAATACACAAACTTCCTTTTGCTCAAACATCAATCTCTTCTTCTCGTCCGCTTGAGTATTTATACACTGACTTGTGGACTTCACCTACAATTTCTGTTGATAATTACAAGCATTACTTGATTCTTGTAGACCATTATACACGATATATTTGGTTCTTTCCACTAGCTCTCAAATCCGATGTCAAACAGATTTTTATTCGATTTAAATCTCTTGCAGAGAATAAGTTCCAACACAAAATTGGGACATTATTTTCTGACAATGGAGGAGAATTCTTACCTCTTCGAGATTTTTTATCAACTTCTGGTATTTCTCATCTTACTTCTCCCCCACATACTCCTCAACACAATGGGCTTTCCGAGAGACGTCATCGACATATTGTTGAAACTGGTCTCTCTATGCTCCATCGTGCACAACTTCCTGCATCTTACTGGACTTATGCTTTTTCAGCGGCGGTTTATTTAATAAATCGTCTTCCTACTCCTGTTCTTTCCTTACAATCTCCCTACTACACTCTTTTCCAAATCCAACCAAACTACTCTAAACTTAAGATCTTTGGATGCCAATGCTTTCCTTGGCTCCGTCCATATCGCTCAAATAAACTAGAGCCTCGGTCTACTATGTGTGTTTTTCTTGGCTATTCTTTGACACAAAGTGCCTATTTGTGTCTTGATCCTCTTTCTAATCGCCTCTACATTTCGCGTCATGTTCGTTTTAATGAAAATATTTTTCCCTATTCTACTCTTCTACGATCTGTAGATGTCCCTGCTCCTTCTGTTTCCCATTGGTTTCCTCCTGTTACAGCAGTTCCGACGTCTTTGCAGCCATTCATACAAAGCCCTACTGTGTCCTCTTCGAGCTCTGGTTTTTCATCAGACAATGCACCAGTTAATTCTCCACCTGTAGCTGCACCAATGTTGCAATCATCAACGTCATCTGCAACATCACCAACTTCAGATTCGTCCAACCAGAATGACTCCTCCTCCTCTGCTACACATCAGGTTACTGTACCTCCTTCTCAACCAGATTCTGATCCTGTTTCAGTACCAACATTTGGACCTCAACATGCGATGAGAACACGGTCCAGAGCTGGCATTACTAAACCAAATCCCAAGTACACAATGTCCGCTTTGGCTGTTTCTACTCCGTTTATCCCACGCACTGCTGCTCAAGCTTCTCAGGATCCTCAATGGCGTACTGCCATGGAAGAGGAATTCAATTCCTTGGTTCGTAATGGTACTTATACTCTGGTTCCATACTCAACTAATCAAAATGTGGTTGGATGTAGATGGATTTTTACACTTAAATATGCACCTGATGGTTCGGTTCGTCGTCACAAAGCCCGATTGGTTGCTAAAGGATATTCGCAGCTGCCCGGTCTTGATTATTCCGAAACGTTCAGTCCGGTGATAAAGGCAACTACGATTAGAGTAGTTCTTAATCTTGTTGTGAGTAATTCTTGGCCTTTGAAGCAACTAGATGTTAATAATGCTTTTCTCCAAGGCTCATTACAAGAAGAGGTATATGTTTCCCAACCTCCTGGTTTTATTGACAAAGATAATCCTACTCATGTGTGTCGTCTTCACAAGGCTCTTTATGGCCTTAAACAAGCTCCTCGGGCTTGGTATCACGAGTTACGTCATCATCTTTTAGCTGCTGGTTTTACTAATTCTATTGCAGATGCTTCTTTGTTTATAAAGCGTCAGGGAACGAGTGTCGTCTTCATGCTTATTTATGTCGATGACATAATCATAACTGGAAACGATTCAGCGTTGTTGCAGGCTACTATGTCTTCTCTTTCAGCTCGTTTCTCTATCAAAGACCCTGAGGATCTCAATTACTTTTTGGGGATTGAAGCTATTCGAACATCTCATGGTCTTCACCTAATACAACGTTGTTATGTTCTTGATATTTTGCAGCGGCTTAACATGAAAGACGCTAAACCATGCTCTACTCCACTGGCTTCCAACCCGAAACTGTCTTCGCGTTCTGGTCATATACTTAGTGATCCTACAGAATATCGCTCCACTGTCGGGAGTCTTCAGTATCTCGCATTCACACGCCCCGATATCTCTTATGCAGTCAATCGGTTGTCCCAATTTATGCACAAGCCTACCGACCTTCATTGGCAAGCCGTGAAGCGGTTATTAAGATATCTTGCCGGTACCAGCTCCCATGGTATCTTCTACTCTGTCTCCAATGGTCTCTCTTTACACGCCTATTCCGATGCGGATTGGGCTGGAGATCCCGATGATTTTGTTTCTACTAATGCCTACATTGTTTATTTGGGTAAACACCCAATATCTTGGTCATCTCGGAAACAAAGAGGCATTGCTCGTTCTAGTACCGAAGCCGAATACCGTTCTGTAGCTAATTCTTCTTCTGAGGTTCGATGGATTGCTTCTCTACTCCGTGAACTTGGTATTCCACTTTCATCAACACCGGTCATCTATTGTGACAATGTTGGGGCAACATACCTATGTGCAAATCCCGTCTTCCATTCGAGGATGAAGCATCTAGCTCTCGACTATCATTTCATCCGTAATCAAATCACCTCTGGTCTTCTTCGTGTTGTTCATGTCTCTAGCCGTGATCAACTGGCTGATGCCCTTACCAAGCCACTCACACGAGCCCCGTTTCAACACCAAGTCTCCAAGATTGGTCTCGCCAAGGCTCCATCATCTTGCGGGGGGATATTAAGGAAATAAGATATTCTCTTGATTGTATCATATCCCTTTGATTGCTCTGTTAATATTTATGTTCTGATTCAACTCTCTGATATATAAACTCTGTACTGCTACAATGTTAATATAAGTTGATTGATCTGTTATAGGCTTACTTATAAAGGAAAAGATTAATATCAAAATCCCACAGTAAATAAAAGAATGTCACAATAGATAGAGCACAGCCTCTATTTCCTGGTGACTGGTGATTAACAAATGCTACTAGAAAAACTTGCATACTTGACAGTCACCATCTTGTTCTATACAATATATAAGCAAATGCTTTGTTGGGAATGGATCCCCCCATGGAGACAGAGGGTCAGGTGAAATCACTATCTCAAGCTCTCATGGGATCCTAACCTAAGAAGGACTATTTGATTGGTACACAAGCTTGCAGCTTTGATAATTATGGGTTTCTTTCACGAGAGCTTCAGATCCAGATCGATTTCAACAGATTACAAGTCCTAATTTTTTCAGAAATTAAAAAAGGTGAGATTTTATAGTTTGTAAACCAAACAAACAATTTGAAAACTAACCTAAATTATACATAGAATTTGAAAAATATACCATTTATTTGCATTATTTGAAAAATACACTTTTATATATTTTTATGAAGAAAATGTCTTATTTTTATTAGCTAAATAATTAATTTCGGAAATAAAAATAAATTTTCATAATTAAATTAATTATAAAAACATAATTAATTTTAGAAAATTCTTTTTATTGGTTTTTTTTAATATCTGTTGACTAATAGAATTTCCAGTTGAGTTTTTCCATAATTGTTTTGTTGTATAGTTGATTTTTATTTCATTATACGTTGAGTTATACTACAACAATTGACATATTTAATAGTATAAAAGTGTTTTTGTACAATATACATATTAAAATTGTTGATTTGTTTTTCATTCTCCACTACAACAAAACGAGCTTTTTGTGTAATTTATTTCTAATATTTACATTAGTTTTAATTGATATAAATAATTTTTACATCATTTAATTAAGTCACTTAATAATCGATGTTGCAAATATTTTACATCATTAAAAATAATTGATGTAAATATTACATAATTGATGTCAATATGTGTTAGTTATATATAATATTTATATCAAATGTTTGTATTACATTTGTAGAGGAAGTCATTAAGTTTGATGATATTTATAATGATTGCCATTAGTATAAAAATTTAAGAAGAAGAAAAAAAAATTTGCAAGGATAAAAGGAGAAAATTTTTACGATTTGGCTTCCATGTCTTGAGTTCGATTCTCCTTAAACACTTGATTAAGGCCACAATTAACTAGATCCAACTTAATTACGCGCGGATCTATAATTAATTTGGGTATGGCCCGTTTAAAAAAAAATTATGTATCTTGTCTTCGGTTCGAATCTCTTTTATAGCATTTTATGTTTTTGTAAATTTTCGTTTTTCTTTATGGATATTTACATATTTGTTAGGTAGTTTAGATATTATTGTTAGCTATGATTAGAAAACATTATTAAATTATAGATTATATTCTAAAACGAATATTAGTAAGATATTCGAAAGATATTTTTTTCTTAACTAAAAAATCTCTAAACCCTAATCGAGAACCTCAAGTTTTTT
>OVBE01016051.1:973-11133 GCA_900406425.1 Iberis pinnata | reverse complement strand
CACTTAACATGGAATGGAGCAGCACTTAGCGTGGAATGGACTGGCACTAATCTGGATTGACCGTAGCACTTACCTGGATTGATCTCAACCCTCTCCTGCACTTATCTGGATCGATCCTGCATCACTCCTGGATCGATCCCAAGCAACTTCTGGATCGATCCCAACTGCAACATCTAGATTGATCCCAGCTCACTTCTGGATCAATCCAGATCGATCTTACCTACTTCCAGCACACCTCCAGATCGATCCCACACTCACCTAGATCAATCTCTTCTTCAACACCTAGATCGACCTCTCTTGGCAACACGATGCCTAGATCTATCCTAGCACCTTGCCTGGATCGATCTCAGGTACTTCACTTCAAGATTGTTCCCACTCTCAAACACGTCTCAACTTGGATCGATCTTGATGCTTACGTCCAAGCTCTCAACACTTTAGATCGATCACACACCAGCTCAAGCTCCGACCCAACCAATTCAATTCCGGATAGCACATGAACCAATACCCAAGATCCAAGAAAATGATTAGCTTTTGTCTTTAGTTTGATTTAGGGCTTTCCTCTGCACATTATAAAAGCCCTAACTCGCCTCCTTTTGCAAAGAGCTTAGTTTTTCTTTCCTTTTTAGGTTTTGTCTTAGGTTTTTCATTCTCTTTGTTGTTCTTCATGTTCTTGGTGTAAAAACCAGATTTCTTTTAAGTTTCAAGTTAATCTAATGTTTTTCCTTTACTTTCTTGCTTAGCTTTAGGCTGCTCTTTAGTTGGTGCATGTTGATTTACGTTTAAGCTTTTAATCTCCTGTTTTAGTTTGTTCTTCATCTCTATTTTTACTGTTTCATTGTTGTTCTTAGTTTCTGGGTTGTTTTTCTTTGTCTTGATGTTCTTTAACTGTTTAACCTTAGATCTGCATGTTTAGCTTTGAAGTTATGATTTCTGTGTTTTTACTTCCATGAGTAGTGAGTAGTTCCTGAAGTTCCTTAGGATGGGGTAGACTAAGGGTGATGTCCTGATCTTACCTTAGGCACCTAAGATTGTGTGAAAACTTACATCCCTTTTGTTACACTTGGACGTAATGATTATATTTCATCATGACCAGGATTTGAAAGCCCGCCTTTAGGCTCTTCAACACTTAGCAGTGATTCATTGAAGATGTCTGGAAATAGGTGATTTCAGAGATTAGCTAATCCTTACCTGACATGCTTAGTTGCTCTCGACCTAAGAGGTTAGAGTTTTAGGAGGCTTTTTGGCTTTGGTAGGTTTTTTCTTCATGCCTGCTTAGTAGTATACCGTTAACGAGAGTTAGGTCTGGTGATTTCTTTGCTTGATTCCATTTATCAAGATATTGGACTTGGTTGCATATGAAACTATCTTCTAGGGATAGCTTACATGATTGTTTAAGGTATGTTAGGTACTTAGGTAGATTGGGACGAATCTCTGGTTGACTACCCTTAGTCCTCAGGAGCTGCTTCACATTGTTTACATCTTCACTCTTTCTGCTTTTACTATGTGTTTGCATCTTAGTCTTTTTATGCTTCTTTTCCTGTTACTGCACTTTACTTCCAGCATGTTCACTGCACTTAGGACATGTTAGTAACACACCTTTTTAGCTGTTAGCTTGACTTTAAAGCATTCATTGCAATTCAGATTGTTAGTGCACTCCCATTTGGATTGATAATCCATCTATACTACAATGATGGGTAATTGATACCCTTTAAGGACGAAAAATCCTACTATCAATGAGTCTGAAAAGGTATCTCTTTGAAATGTTGGACTCTGTGCCTGAGAGATTTTCCCATCTTGCGTATGGTCTTCAAACGCTGCAATAACTCTATTTATAAAAGAGATCTTCTTCTTCATAGTTTTAACATAGTCTTAGAGATTCTTTTTCTTTTGATTTGGAATAGCTAAAGTGTCTTGCATATGAACAATCTTTGATGTAGATAAATGACCTAGTCTCATATGCCACAAATCATGACTAGAAACAGTAGCAATAAAGGAAGACTCAATACCTTAAAAAGAGAAAGACTCAATATCCGAGAAGTAGAGATTATCCACATGTTTACTCATTCCAATCATTAATTCCTAAGAAGAACCCTGAATACCACAAGAAGTAGCATCAAACCAAATAAGACCCTCTAAGATCTTTGTCAAACAACTGACACTAAGAATGTTGAGTTTAAATTGAGAATATATTGAATATCATGTACAACCAGATTTCTACCCGATTGTATATTCCCTAATCCAACAATGTTCACAAGAACAATGTGGGTAATGTAACAACTGTATTTGTAAGTATTTTAAAAGAGATGAATAAGGATGTATCATGATTTAAGTGATTAGTGGATCTAGTATCTATAACCAAACATTGATAGAAGTAATATCAGTACTAACCGAGCAAACAAAAGACCTAGCAATCTCTGAAAAAGAACAGAGGATAGATGGAAAGGAATTACCAAAGATTGGGCCAAAGATGGAATTATAAGAAGGCACGAAAGTTGAGACAGAGTGAACCTCTGGAGTAGCAGTGGGTGATGCAGATTGAAGCTTGTTAATAAGATATGTAACCAATTGTTGAATTTGAGTAGAAGACGACTCATATGTGTTATGACCTTCACCATATGTAGAGTCTTCTATAGCAGCATTAGCCATCACAGTAGGCTTTTCAAAAAATTTATTTAACCATTAGGAAAGGCATATTTCTTGTAACACTTTTCCACTATGTGTCCTACTTTCCCACAGTAAGAACAGGTTAGTCGTTTCTTTTTCTGAATAAAAGTTCATGATATTCCTTGTTATGTTTAACCTCAAATCTGTTTTCCTTGACCTTGAGTAACTTAAAAAGTAGAGAAGTTATATTGTCCTGAACATCTGCTCTTGCACTATTCTAATTGTCCTCTTGATCCAAAAGATTGTAGACTTCAGATAAATATGGTAAAGTCTTCTTCATAAGGATTTTGCTATGAATATTATCATAGCTATCATTGAGTCCCATCAAGAAGTCCATGAATTTATATGTTTCCTTTTCAAACATCAAGTCTTCTACTGTTAAAGGCACAGCTTGAATTTTAGACAACTCCTCCCAAAGCGACTGAATGTGCGTGTGATAAGAAGGTAAATTCAATCTGCCTTGTTTGAGAGAATTTATTTGATGGCATAATCTGTATATGCGAGGTAAGTTGGATCTATGAAAATGTGTGTGTAGATTTTTCCATATGTCTAATGTTGTCTTGAAATACAGTATACTCATATAGAGCTTCTTAGAAACACTATTCAACAACCAAGACTTAACCATACTATTACACCTACACCATATTTAATAGTAATGATCTTCTTCATGTGGTGTAAAAATTTATCCATCTATGATCCTATCTTGTTCTTCGCCTCTAAGCTAGTCGTCATAGCTATCATCCAAACACCAAAATTTGTTCCATCTAAAGCCTCATAGGCGAGAACTAAGCCTGGATGATCTGAATTATGTAAATGATATGGAGAATGCATGTTATCAGATGAGTTTGATACCTCAAAACAATTGCACATTTCCAATAAAATTTGTATGACATGGAGTGATAATTGTGCAATTTTTGTCCCATATTCGAACAGAACCAACTCATGATATGATGATGATCTTGATGAGAATATGAATATGTAAAAAAATTGATGAATGCAGAAGATACAAAGATCCAATGAAAGTCGCTGAAGAAGAAGAGTGAAGAAGAGTATGTTGAAAGACGTTAGAGGGAGAACAAAAAAAATGAGATTGCAATTAAAATTGCTCTAATACCATATGAGTAAATAATCTCATTCACATTGATTAAATCAAATTTACAATTAAAGGTTTATATACATTTTATGAAGAAGGCCTAAACTATAAGCCAAACAAAAAGTAAAGTGAAGGTTTATATACATTTTATTAAGACCTCCCCTCACTTTATGGGGGCCTTCGGCATAAATAAACCTTCACTTCGAAAAGCTAGTTGTATATAGTTCATTTAATGAAACTTAGCTATAAGTACATTCCAATGATCTCTCAAGAATATATAATAAGAATTGGGTCTGAGTATTCTCTTCTTGATCTTTTTCTTTTGTTCAACACTAACTAAAAGAACCTGGCCTCGTGAGGCGAGACAAAAGAAGTCAAAAATTGTATGGCAGAACAATCCGCCTCAAAGTTTTCACTTCGGGGTACAAACTTGAATTGTTTTACATCAAATCGATTAGCCAGGATTCTAATATCCGAAGTGATGCCATGCGGTTTCAAGAGATTCTCGTATGAGTTAAGAGTCTCTTCTTGATCTCTTATAAGAACTGGTTTTTCATTGCGGATTGTAAATTTTTCATATACATAAATCATTTACCAGCGGAACTAATATTTAGATAAACACGTTATCCTATAAAGTTTTGTCGATCTAGTCGATGATAAAGAATGTGAACTAATTAATTTTAATGAAAATCATCTCTATAGCATTATTGTTTATTTGTAAGACAAAACCCTTTAATTTATGCGAATCAACTTCTTAAAAGCAGCAATGGTGTTCTAAAACAATACTTGAAATATCATAAGAAAAAGTCTATAGAAATTATAAGAATTTTCTGCTATGACACAACTAAGGGTGAAATTATTATATGCATACAAGATCCAATCTAGGATCTATGATTAGCTTATTCCTCATTTGAGTTAAGGTGTGGTAGCTTCCTGTACTAAGCTTGAAGAGTAAATGCATGCAAGAGAGAAAGCTGTCGGTCTATAGAAAAATCCCAAAGTGGTCAAATGTATCCACTACAATACTATAATGCATGTAAACAGAGACCAAGAAGTGGAAAAGATCAAACGACAAATTTGAGTGAAATTTTCAGGGAGAGGAACAAAACAAGAAGAACCTAAGATCATCTCTAGTAGTTTAGAATTCTAAAAAAGTTTCTACCTATTAAAAATAATACTCCCTCTGTTTCATATTACTAGTTGTTTTGAATGATTTATTTTGTCTCATAATATAAGTTGTTTTCACAAACCAAGGCAAAAAGTAAAAACTTTTACTTAAAAAGTTAAAATAAATTATGTTTTTTTTATTTTTTTAAAATCATTTTCTTATCTTTTTCATTTTTCTTTAATCTATTATAATCATTAGTTTAACTAAATGTAGAGACAAAAAAGTGAAAAAGTAAAAAAAATATAGAAAAACAAAAAATTGTCTTAATATGCGCGCTTTTAAGCAAAACAACTACTAATATGAAACGGAGGGAGTACCATTTATATTTTATTTTTATTTTTTGCTTATATTTTTAATAAAAAAAATACATTTGAACTAATGAAAATGGTTCATATGTCAAAACAATCCTTAAAAGCCAATCCTTAAACATTTCCATTTAGAACTTTATCTTTCCAAATTTCTTAATATTTATTATATTTTATTTTTAAGAACTCTTTAAGAGTCATTGATGGTGATGCTCCAAAATTAACTAAAATAAATATACAAAGTCTGTTACGTGAGACAAAATTTCAGTTTTGAATGATTTTTCCTTACTTAATAGAAACAACATTATATTATATTATATTATATTATATTATATCTTATTATATAAACCGGAACGCGTTTAACGTGAGTGCGACACGTAAACAAAATTATAATTAATAAGATCATGACACGTGTCATTGTTAATTAAGATCATGACATGTGTCAACGTAGTATTTAAACAAATAGAAACTTTCTTATTGTTAGTTTTTTATTTTTCTGAAATAAAAGAATAATAAAAAGAAAATAAGTATTATTATTTTAAATGGAAACTATAAAAAATATTAATATTATAAGATTAAAATAACAAAAATATAAAATGTACAAAAAATATTTTGATAATTATTTCTCATAATTTTGATAATTTGGATAATTTGGATATTTATAATTAAAATTTACAAAAACTCTAATAATAACTAAACTTTATCTTTAAAGTCGATTAGAATATATAATCACTTGGATTATCATTTTTAATTTAAATATTTTACATTTACCCGCCTATCACGCGGGACCTAATCTAGTTATATTATATTATATTATATTATATTATAGAGTTCTAAAATAAGAGTTGATAACACAAATCCAATAGTAATTCAGGACCAGATAGCTCTAGTAATCCTTTAAACTTATATAAGTCTTAGATTCTCAACAAGATACCAAACGACTTTAAAAGAACATCAATGTACGTTATATATAGAAGAGTTGAAACTCTATAATATAAAATCTAGTTTTATGAAAACTTACATAAGTCTTAAATTCTCTACAAAGTCTAGATATGTAGTAACTTCAACCCCATCATGTGGACCTTCTTGAAATCCTTGAATCTCCACTCTTGTAAAAGTGTTCTTCTCATAATTGTAGTAGAAAATGTAGAAAGGCCGGTTTGATAGATACTTCGGCGAAAACACTATTTCACCTCCACAAGTAACTCTAGCACTGTATACCATGTTCTTGTCAACTATATGGTTCCACAAAGGAGACAACACACATACTTTCTTTGACCATTTATTTTTTACAACATCTTCTAGAACCCACAACATAAGTTCCTTATCATAGTACCTATTTATTGAATTAGAAAGTGCCCCTAATTTCCCTTTGTAGTTTGTCAAAGTCCAATGATACCCTTCAAACATGTTGATATAGCTTAATTTTTCATATCTTACATCGAAACAAACTATTATAGATGATGCATAACCTCCATAATACAACACACCATTTATGCATATTTCATCTTCTATAACAACATATGTAATAGAAGGGAGTTTGCATTCGATGGTTCTCCAACAAAGTTTTCCATTGTCTAATGTTAAAACTCGATGACTAGTACTTCGGCTTCTGTCATGTCTCAACCATCTCGTACATAAAACTTTGAACTGTTTGTTGGTCGGATCATAACACAAAAAGTTTGTTCCAATATCAATACTATTCACTTCTGGTTTGGGTAAAGTTATGAACTCTCCAGTAATAAGGTTGTAAATCCCAACTGATCGATCGTTCCAACTCTGAAGAAGGACCAATCCCAAATGCTGCGAGGTAATATATGTGTTTTTTGGAACATGTTTGGGCAATTGCTTGTAACGTGTGGTTAAAAGACAACAATTCTCCTCTAGTTTTTGAGGTTGTGGTGAATAGAAGAACAATTCCTTTCTTTTAACTTCGATAGTGAACAAGATTAGTGGCCGATTCAAAGAATTAGTAAGAAACAACTCCGTGAAATCAGAACTTACAAATATGGATGCCCAAAACTTCGATAAGCAACGGAATTTAGCTATCGATTTTGCAGGGACTCGAGAGAATATCTCAATAAGGAGATCGAGAGGGACATGATTTGAAGATTTCGTTAGATGTCGGGAGGTGATTTGTAGATTATCGGAGTCTGACAACTCTTTCTTCTGATTATTTTCCATGGCAAAACCCTAGGAGCTAAATGCTTACACGTACGTAACGAGATCGAGTTTATAATGAAACGATTCAAATTTAGGTTTAATAGGCCCAATAGTTAGATTCACTTAATTTTACGTGCGACACTTATCTATTCATTGGATTATTTGGATCATTACAAAAATATATACATCTTGTTTTCCGATTTAAAAGTATATTTTTATAAATTTCGTACTTTATAAGTATATTTTGTTAGTTCATATATAAAAAGTAACTTTTATTATATATTTTATTAAAAATAATTGTAAAAATAGATGATATATTGTTGTAGAATATTTTCGATAAAATATTTGAAATTTTTTTTTTGACAACAAAGATGCAAATTAATTAAAGAGAATAAAATTGTTCAGAACACCACATAGGTGGTCGAGAACTGACATAAGAAAATAAAAGTTTTCTATTTCTAGCTGATCTTGCGACAAGATCAGCACGTTTGATTCATAGCCTGCCACGATGCGATAAGTCAAATTGCACAAAATTTCTCCTCAAGTGGTTAACTTCTGCTATCTCCGCTCCAAAAATTGACCAATGGGAGGGATTTTCTATAAGCTGAATCAAATCCGTCGAATCCGTACAAAAGGTGGTACATGGCATTACAATAGAGTTGGTGTCCGTTAACAAAAACCAGCCAATACCACTTATAGGATCTCCTAAATTCCATGAACCATCCAAACTACAACAGTTTGAAAAAACCGATGGGTCACTATCTCGAATGATAATCTCCATAGACTGCGGGTCTCGAGGTTCCTTGAGCGAAGAGTTGGCAGATGTCCATTCAATTGCTTCACTAGATGCAACTTCTAAGATGTGTGATGGTAACCAAGTGGAGTTCTTGAAACACATCGCATTTATTGCCTTCCAGATATACCATATAATCCAGGGGAATGTCTTAAAAATTATGCCTGACCAAGATTCTTTCATCGCCCTGTTTAATAAATAGTGCATATTATGATAAAGTTGCTCTAATGGAAAAATCCCAAGAGAACTAGGATATTTGAGAGTGCCCAACTCCGCAACGCATGCAGACAGGAAAACAAAGCATGGTTTATGGTTTCCCTATTATCCCCGCATCTAATGCAGAAATCGTCAGCCTTCAACTTCATTTTTAACAACTGATCATTTACTACAAGTGCTCCTGAAAGGACTTGCCAAAGAAAGTGTTTCAACTTATTTGGTGCTGGCGGCTCCGAAATTCCAGCAAGCAATGAGAAAATCGATGATTGCTCCGGCCATCCGATAACTTGGTCATTGTAATTGGAAAGTGATATTTCATATCTTGACTTGATAGAATAAGTTACAGATTTTGAAATATTATTATTATTTTAAATATTTAAAAAAGAAGCAAGAAAGAAAATCAACAATAAAAACATCAATTAATTAAAACAACAGAAAAACGTTTAGCTAGAGAAAAGTAGAACGACTTGAAAAGCTACTAGTCTTCATCAAATTTTTTCACGGTTGTTTCGGTCGGCACAAGTTTTAGTGTCAGTTGTGCTTTTATTTTTATGTTTCTATTATTTTTGGTTATCTTCTTTATGAAGAAGTATTTGATTTCGTTTTTCAACTTCTTGTTTTTTATTTGGGATTTTACTTTTTCTGCAATAGAATTGTAAATTGTGTTCATCGACGTTGTTTTTTCTTTGGATAAATTTTTGAAGACGTTAAAATTTTCAATCTATAATGACTAATGGTCTTTCTTCTTCGTGTGTTTTCATTTAACTGATCCAATGCAAGCAAATCGACGGCATAGCTTCGTGGCTCAAAAATTTGGTGCATTTTTGTTATTATTTGTGGAATGTCTACAAAAAAAAAAACACCAATCCAATAACAACATAAATCAATTGGCGTTGTGCCTTTAATTATTAGAAATACATTTTGCATTCGTTGTACTAGGTTTGATTGCTATAAAAATATCATTTTAATTTCTGAACCAAAAATGACTCAATGACACATACCTTAAATTTTATTTTCTTCATTTCACTTCAAGTATTGTTTTAGAGTTAAATTTTTGTTTCATAAAAAGTGTCGTTATAGGTTTTCAATGCATAAATTAAATGAATTTGATTTTTCGACTAATAGAATAATTGTATAATATTTTTTATTGGTTAATTTAGAATATTTAATTATGTTTTATTAAAAAACAGAAATTT
The DNA here is from genome assembly GCA_900406425.1 of Iberis pinnata. NCBI lineage: Eukaryota > Viridiplantae > Streptophyta > Magnoliopsida > Brassicales > Brassicaceae > Iberis > Iberis pinnata. The sequence continues at coordinate 1,535 of OVBE01016051.1, read as the reverse complement.
TTTAATATGTATGTAAAACAATATTTAAAGTGGAACAGAGAGAGTAATATAAGAAATTATGTTCACATACCAAATGATCTATGTTGTTTGATAGTTGACTTGAAGAAAATCAAACAAGATAAACCGGACCGGAATCATGTGATTTGGAAGCCCAATGTTGGTGCTGTCTCTTCTCGGTATTTAAGACCCCAAGAGATTTAGATGAAAACGCCATTTGTTAGAAACCACATGGGCTATTTTAATGTTGCTAGATAAAGATAATCTTCCTTTTTTTCTTCAATTTAATTTAGGTTTTAGATATTTTCCTTTGTATTTTTCTTATTTCCAATGTGTATACTTGGAAGAAAAAAATACCAATAATTACTTGAAACTTAAATTGAGAAAAAGCTGTTGCTTTCTATGGGCCTACTATGAAAAATAATAAAGAGTGTTTAGACTTTGAAATTGTGGTTTTCTTAACCTTTATAACTTTTGAAATCTTTTTTTGAATCTTGACATTAACTTTACTTATGAGTGGCGACAAGACATGGTATTGTTGCACATAATTAGAATCAAGACCCAA
>OVBE01016050.1:0-11133 GCA_900406425.1 Iberis pinnata | reverse complement strand
CACTTTGTATGTCTTTTTAAGACTAAAAGTTACAAAATATATCGATAATTAATACTCCTATTGTTATAATCTAATTTAGTTATCGCTACAAGAAGCTGAACACATTGAGACATATTCTTTCGTCACAATAATAACTCTTTCGTCACAATTAAAAAATTTGTTACGAACTTATTATGATTTTTGAACAGTCACAATACGTGTGTCACAAATTTTTTTCGTCACTAAAACGTCACACAATTTGTGACGAATTATTTAGTAAATATTTTGTCAGTTACGGTTCATAATGGTAACAAATTTGTATAACATAGAGTCAAAAATAATCGTCTCATAATCGTCATTTGTCATTACTATAATAATGTTTCAAATATATCACTTGTGGTGACAAAAATATAGTATCAAATAGTCACTACAAGTTACTAAAAGATCAATGGTTGTTTCTCACAATTAATAACAAAAATGATAGTCTTAAATTGTCGTACTTTGTGACTATCATATAGTCTTAAATTTGCCACTCATCATAACAAAAATAATATATCAAATCATAACAATGTGTGACTATCACATACTCAAAAATAATGCATCAAATTGTTACACTTTTTTACTAGCAAAAATGATAGTCTTAAATTTGTCGTCCATAAATTTTTGAAAATTACTAATAGTAACCCTAAATTTTTTATGTGTAACTACTTTTTCAAGAGACAGAAGATGAAATTCATAAAAATTGGGTCCAAGAAAGATTAATCTAATGCCAAAAAAGTTAAGTAAGTAATCTTCAAAGCTCTTACTGATGTGAAAGGCTATGATACAGTACTAACTTTTTCGTTGATCTAACAATAAAATCAAATTTAAATGCATTTTGTAAAACATAGAATCTCACATTAAATGTTGAGAACCATGCTCTTTGTAATGAGGTGGTACCTTTCTCCAACTATATCATGGTCTTCTAACAACTTTCAATGATCTTATGAACACAAGTTGATACTTCAGTTTTTTTTTTTTAACCTGTTTCATATGGAATAAAACAACATATATATAAACGAGCATTCAAAGAGACCAAAGATAAACATAGTATAAAACTAAAAATTACCCTACCATATTGCTTCATTTTTTTACCAGATATCCAATCTACTTTTAGACTCAAATCCAAGTGTTAAGGGACTATGTAGCCACTTAAGATAGTTACTCACAGAAAGTGACTCTTTATCAACAACCAAATTAAGAAACATATAGCATCAAAAAAATAATGATTGCAGAAAACCAAGCATATAGCATATCAAGCATATAACATATCAAGCGTTGATGAAGAGTCACTTTATGTGTTAAGATTTATTGTCAAGATCAGTTTTCTTCAAGAGACATATCAAGAAAATGAATGATACAACTACATAAATCAAATCTTTGCCAAGTCAAAGATAGTGTTCATATACATAAGTTCAAAATGAAAACATAACCATGGGAAATAGAAATTCAAGTGCCAGCATCTGCACTTTGAAAAGGTCAAGTGTTCGAACTCATATTCTCTTTCCTTGTTCCCTGAAAGGATCTGTTACAAAACAAAAAAATGTTAAGGAATTTAGATGCATAGATTCTTAAGAAGCCATTGAGTTCATAGTAATTGCTACCTTTGGTGGAACTTTAACAATATTTACTTTGGAGAAGATGCAGTTAAGAGGATTAAAATCCTCAATATTCGAAAGAAACATTCTTTTCTTTTGCACATGCTTTACAAGATTTTCAATTACCTAAAATCACATAAGAACACAAACCAGAGAAATTAATAAGAAAGAGAAAAAAAAGATGACAAGTCTAGTCAACTCAAATGCAGTAATTAATGAAATAGAATTTTAGGCTCCAGCGGAGAAAGAGAAAGCGATTATAGGGTTTTGACTTCTTTCCTTTTCTAGCACGTCACTGCCATCTCCTCATGCTGGAGGAGGTTCCACCATTGATTGTGGCTGGGGATGCTTCAACATCGTCAGTCTCTGTTCCACCAGGCTCTACTCTATCTACTTCATCACCCTCATCTCCGACTGAATGGTCTCTGCTTCTTGATTCAGCTGACTTACGTACCGATGCTTCGAAAGCTCCTTTCGTCGTTGATAATGGAGTTGCCTCCACCACTGTTCCCAAGCATATAATCGATAATCCGCAGCCACTATGGAGCAAATTCCTTGTTGGTTACTTCATTGGTACAACTCCACAAATTGGGAAAATTCACGCGACTGTAACCCGTCTCTGGAACCGGGATGGAAAAGGACCAAAGATTGATATTCAAATACTTAATGATGACACCATTCTCTTCCGTGTCGAATCCTATGAAGCTCGAAGCAACATTTGTAGAAAGAAATATTGGCGTATTTCTGATGTCTTACTCGTTGTGCAAGAGTGGTGTCCATCTAAGGTTCTGACCAAGCCGGATTTAAGCTCCATCCCTTTAAGGGTTTATTTTCGGAATGTACCTGATTATTTATTTTCTCATGCAAGTTTACGTTTTCTCGTTGATATCGTGGGTGATTGTCAACGGTTACATCCCACTACATAAAAGTTTATCCGACTATACGTCATCCGAGTGTTGGTCATTATTAACTTGGACAAGCCCCAAATCGAGAAGATTCAGCTAACTAATGAATCCGAACCTGTTTTAGTGTCCTTTCCATGGCTTCCGCCGAAGTGTTCGTCTTGTAACTCATAAGGTGACAAAGCTCTAGAGTGCAAGAAGAAACCCCTTCACAATTCCACGAACACTAGTACTATCTTACCTTTGACTCTTGTAATTGCACAAGACCAATTAGTTCGTAATGACACTAATGCCAATCAGTATGCTATATCAAAACCCACACACATCAGAGAATTGACAAAGGACACCTTACCGCAGACATATTCACCTAGAACCTCCGCGTGGTCTACGATTGTGCGTAACGGGCGCTCATCCTCACTCTCACCAACCAAACTAGCCATGACACAAACACAGCTTCAGCCAGACTTCTCTTCTTCTCAATTTGTAGTTTTGGCAGATGACAAAGCTGATGACGATAAGGAGGAAGGACATCTCTGGGAATCTGAATCAGCCCCTATCCAATCACAGACAACTACTCGTTATAGTACTCGAACGAAGCCCAAGCATTCAGATAATGCCACAACCTGACAAAACAACTAACCTGCTTAGGGAAAAAAAAAATAATGTCTCCTCGCGGAGACACTAATGATACGATGCTCTTCTCCTGGAATACCCCAGGCTTTAATAGGCCTTAAAAGCACCAAATTGTCAAGCACTGGATTAGAGCCACTGATCAACAATTTGGTTGTCTCTTAGAAACTAGTGTCAATCCTAATAATTTCTCTCATATTTTGCAGGCCGCTCTACCTGGTTAGAGCGCCCTTCATAACTACACAGCCCATCGCCTGGTCAGAATTTGGGTTTGCTGGAAAGAAGGCGTTGTGGTGACACCTCTTATTATTATTTCTCAACATATCATTGTTCTTGTTACTCTTCTTTCTGGAGATTCAATCTTAGTCTCATATGTCTATGCTTCAAATTTTCAGGTTGAACGGGTTCGTCTCTGGCATGATCTATCGAAAAGTCGGCGTCTATATGGGCAAATGCGGATTCCATGGATCATTTTGGGAGACTTTTATGAAATACTTTCACTAACTGAACACTCCTCTCATCACTCTACAAGTCGTCACCTCGGAATGCACCAATTTCAAAGTTTTGTTCATATGAATGATTTGGTGGATTTGTCTTATGTAGGTCCGAGATACACCTGGTGCAATCAGAGAGTTGTCGACCCTATTGGGAAAAAATTAGACCGGGAGTTAGTTAATGATTCTTGGACAGCGACTTTTCCAGGATCATACGCTGCGTTCGAGGCTAATGGAGTATCAGATCATGCACGCTGTGTTATCCACATCTCCTTACCCCCTCTCCTCTGTTCGCAAGCCCTTCAAATTTAATAATTTTATTACTGATCATCCATCTTTTTCCCAGGTGCTAGTTGATACTTGGTGCTTCCATACGCCTCTATATCATACCCAATTAGCTCTACATCTTCTCCACATTCTGCTTAAGGTGCTAAAGATGGTTATCCGTTATTTCAACAGCTCCGCGTATGGTAATCTCACAGTATCTACTCGTCTAGCATATGATCATTTATGTGCTTGTCAAACATCAGTCCTCTCCAATCCTTCTCCCGCCACGTTTGCTAATGAAGCTGCAGCAGCCTCACACTGGAACTTTTTGGCTTATTTAGAGGAGCAGTTTGACCGTCATAAATCTCGCATCACCTGGTTATGATATGGGGATCAGAATACTAGTTTCTTCCACCGAATGGCTGCCACTCACGCTTCTCGTAACTCAAGCAGGCGTCTAGTTCTTCCTTCGGGAGAGGGAATTACTAATTTTCCATCCATCAAATAAGCGACAGTTACCCACTTCAAGGCATTCCTTCAGAAAGTAGACGACATCAGTCCTATTCCCCACCTACGTCTTTAAGAGATCATCTCATTTTCCTGCTTAGCTGACTTTGGACAGCTGCTCCGTAGTCCGGTTCTTGACACCAAGATTCACTCCACTTTACTTTATATGCTTTCCAACAAGGCGCCCGGTCCTGATGGTTATACAGTGGAGTTCTTTAAATTTGCATGGTCTGTTGTCGGTAAGAGTTTTATCACTACGGTACAGTCTTTCTTTGTCTTTGATTTCCTGCCTTGTGGTGTCAATGCAACGTTGGTTTCCTTGATTCCCAAAGGTACGGATCCTCAGTCTCTTAAATATTATAGACCGATATCTTGTTGTAATAATATCTATAAGGTGATCTCCAAGATTTTGGCAAACTATTTGAAAACATGTCTCCCGAAGCTCATTGAACCAAACCAAAGTGCATTTGTCAAAGGGCGATTACTTCTCGAGAACGTCATGCTTGCAAGGGAGGTGGTGAACGATCATCATAAGTCCACAGGTCCACCCCGTTGTACCTTGAAGTTGGATATTTCCAAGGCATTTGACACAATTAACTGGGCCTTCCTTATCTCGATACTGCGGGCATTGGATTTCCCCCCTCAATGCATTCATTGGATTCGTCTTTGTCTATCAACCTCCACTTTCCCCATCTCAGTAAATGGTGAATTAGCGGGTTACTTACTTAGTTCTCGGGGGATTCGTCAAGGTTGTGCTCTTTCACCCTATTTATATGTCATTGCTACTAATGTGTTGTCCAACCTCTTAAATGTAGGAGCAACATCAGGTACATATGGCTGTCACCCACAATGTAGGGACGTCACCTCACCCATCTATGTTCCGCCGACGACATCCTTATCTTCACGGACGGACAGCTGGCCTCATTACACGGCATTATCGAGATCATGAACACTTTCGGGGCAACCTCTGGGCTTTGTGTCAATCTCAGTAAATCATCAGTCTTCGTCACGGGCTCCCCATCCCCGGATCTTACTCAGGCAGTGACTCACTATGGCTTACACCGTGAATCCCTCCGAATTTGCTAGTTAGGACTCCCTTTGACCACTAAGCGGCTATCCATTGACGACTGCTCCATGCTAATTGATCGGGTACTTTCTTGCTTTAATTCCTTGGCATTAAAACTTTTTCTTTTGCAGGTCATTTGTAGCTCATCAGGTCCATCATAGTTAGCATAATCAATATATGGCAATCGGCTTTCCGTCTTCCTCGACGTTGCATTCGTGTTCTTGAGAGTCTTTGGAGAAAATTCTTATGGTCTGGATCACCTACCAATCACTCTATGTCAAAGGTAAGATGGCAAGATATATGTGTTCCCCAATCCAAAGGGGGGCTTGGGATGCGGCATTATGAAGATACGGCGAAGGTGTTCTCTCTTTCGCTAATCTGGCGTCTTATCTGTTGGCCTTCTCTTTGGTCCACATGGACTCAGCATTATATCTTATGTCATTCGACATTATGGGACGTACCCGACACTCGTGGCTTGTGGGTTTGGCGCAAGATCTTAAAGCTCCAGCCTCTAGCCGCATCTTTCTTCGGGTATGAAATTCGTGACGGTCTCACCATCTCATTTTGGTGAAATAGGAATCTGAGAGCTTGGGGTTCCGCGTCTTGCACTAGTTGCCGAGAGAGCAACCCTCACTCGATGGAAGCTAAGACGATCACGCGTACCTGCTGTCCGCTCCGTGTACGACACTATTATGGCTCTTCTTCTCCCATCCTCTCTAGCCAATCCTTTCATAAGGAAATGGCGACATGGACCTAATCTATACAGGGCATCCTTCTCTTCTTCAGCTACTTGGGCACAGCTAAGAGAATCTGCTCCCTCACTCTTTTGGACTAAAACCATTTGGTTTACCCAATCTATACCATGATATGCTTTTATCTCTTGGCTTGCTTCTCATGACAGGTTATCTACCGGAAGGTGAATGAGAGCATGGGGCAGAATACAACCTTGCTTGCTTTTTGGTGAACCCGATGAGGCGCATGATCATCTCTTCTTTGTTTTCCCTACTCGTTCACGCTTTGGTCAAAATTTGTTGGGGCTCTTCTTCGTCATCATACCAATCCAGATTGGTCCATCACCTTAGCGTCTCTTTGTTATTTCACTTTACCTCGACTCGATGCCATCTTGCTCAAAATGTCGTTACAATCCGCTATCCACTATCTCTGGCAGGAACGAAACGGGCAAGCTCATGGTCGACCTCATGTCCTCATCACCAACTTTGCCACCTTATTATTCGCGTCATTCTGCATCGTATCCGGAGCCTTTCGTACCTGCTTACATATCCTCTTGATCATCTTGGTACACGCTGGCAACAATTGCATCCCTAAGCACTTATGCAATGTCTTTTACTCTTGTCTGGCGCTCTTGTTTTTACTTGTATTTGTTGTTTACTCTTCGGTTTGTGTTAATAGATGGTACTCATTTTCATGTATCTAGTTTTGTCCCAAATAGGTTTTCTAGATATAGGTTTAACGAGGCCATCCTAAACACCATCTCTAACCGTTAGAGCTTCTCTTTTCTCAGTTTTGACAGGTTTTGCCCAAACATTTATTTTTTAAATATTTTAGATAAATAAATTTACCATTTCATCAAAAAAAAAAAAAAAACCGACTCAACTCACACACAAAACATATTAAAATCTTTCCAGTAGTCATTCTTGGTACCATTGAGTAGACCATACAAATCTTTTCTTATTACTGTGATTTTTTAAATTTACAGCGTGCCCTTATATTATGTTGCAACTCAATTACATAATACCGCTGACTTATGAGAAACTGACTAACTTACGGACATGACACAGTCACACGTGACGGCTTAGTTACATAAATCTGGCTGATTTATATGATCACAACTGACTTACAAACACACGTTACGACTGACTTATAAAAAAGTAACATCTGACTTACAAACACAAGTTACAATTGACTTACAAATACAAGTTACGGCTGACCTATAAGCTGAATATACAAATAAGAACTTCTCAAATTACATTATTTAAAATCCTACATCATCAGGTCCAAACTCCTCAAATATATCTAGAAGATCAAGCCAACATAAAGAGACAAACACACATTAACATAAAGAGACAAACACGCATTATTAAAGCAAAACAAAATAAACAGACGTTAATTTCCGAATAAATCGTTACTTAACTTCTCCATCAACTTTTTTTTTCTGATCATCGAGGTGGTCCTTTTCAATAAGCTTCTTAAACATCTTCATCTTCTTAGCTATAGTCTTTTATTTCATCAATTGGTTTGCTTGTACCATGGTTATTTTCTCCAATCGTTCTAAGTCATTTTCTTTGAATTGTTTGAATTCATTCCACTCTTTGTTGACCACTTCCAAAGTTGCTCCCTTGCCTTTCTTTTTACCTTTTTTTAGTTGCATCCATCCCCATCGGATGAGCACTAGATCCAATAGAGCCGGAGTCACTTAGATCACTCTCACTGGATCTTTTAGATCCACTACTTCCAGAGCCAGTGTATCCTCCTTCTTGAGTCTCATAACGTGGTTGATCACAAATAGGCTTCCATTCTAACATTAAACTGAAATGACTATTGTTAGCACTTGGGTATCAAAAGGATTATTTTTGGGATTGATTGGTAATTTTTTTGTCCAAATCAAATGAAACAAGTCTCTATTTATAGAGTAAATTTGTTTTTATGAATTTTGATAAAAATAATTTATAAATCTAAAAATAATTTATTACATAATAGTCGACTTTTAATAGAAAGGAGAGAAAATTCTATAAAATCTCATCCACCAATCAATTCAGCTAAAAAAGACAGAAAAATGTCGATGGAGAAGTGCCGGTGGGACCCAATTTTTTCTTTCAACATGTTGAATAAATTAAACAATATTTCATCCACATGTCAATTTTTTTTTTCAAGACCCTTATTATAGTTATTTAGTAGTTAAAAATATTCTGCTTTGACGCGACGGTTCTATGTCTCTCTTTCCCTTAGCTGTGATGTCTTATTCGCAGTTATGATGTAATATTATAAGGTTCATAATGATGTTTTATTACGTTACCGAGGTAAGCCTTTATGTAACTGTAAACTAGTATTTAAAATTGTCTAATTGAAGTTTTTCTTTTTGGTTTTAAAAAGAGTAATAATTCAACAGTAACTCAAAAGTTAGCCTTAATGAGACATGAACTCAGCCTTACATAAAACCAAAACTCATCCATATTATATACATAAGTCAGTCGTATTGTAAAAATAACTCAGCCTTTATCAAACAAAACGCGGCCATATAAAAACAGGGTCATCCGTAATCAAGCATAACTCAGCCATAAATTAATAGAACACATTCATAATCAAAGAGAACTCAGCCGTTAGTAAACATAACTCAACCATTTTTTGACAAGAAATGAGCCGTATTATAAAAACATTCAATATAAGTTTGGCATAATCTAGTAGATATGTTTTGAGTAGTTTGGACGTTATATTTCGACATGTCATTTTTTGTATATCAGATATTTTAAGTTTATTTAGTATGTATAACTCAGTCAAAAGTATAACAAATATCTTAGAGGTAAGAATAACTGAGCCATTATTTATCTACAAAGTAGTCTTTAAATTAGCCTTTAACTCATCGTTCACATATTTGTTTCCCAGTCTTACATTGAAAAATAACCCAGCCCCTTGGTACGAAGAGGCGGGAATACGAAAATAGTGATTCTTCGAGCAAATAAAGGGAGAAATAGAGAAATAAGTAGAGATATAATCATCGTGTCAAAGTCACGACTTTTTGTATTAAAGGCTAATTACCGGCTGAGTTATTCTTACGTCGGAAAATGTAATAAGGCATCATTACACACCTCATAAAATCACACTACATCTTCGTAATCATACATAGGGTTTGACCTAAAAAATGTATTATCCCATCATAGCTGCATAGTAAGACATCATTTGTCTCGCTTATAAAAATTACTCGATATTATACGGCTAAGTTATTGTTTATCATTCCCTGGATTTCTTATTATTGTTTTATGAAAAACGATAAGGCTAAGTTATTTATAATGAGTGTATGAGTTATAAATTTAAAAATATACGATACGACTGAGTTACAGCAAGATGATTATTCATAGAAAGCTGTGTTTTTTTCGTCTTTACTTTTATGACTTAGTTACTTTTCTTGTACGGCTGAGTTATGTTTACGACAAGGCAATGTTTAAGATTCAGTTAAGCATACTTTATAACAGAGTTTTCTTCGTGGTTATAATGTTTTTGTTACGAGTGAGTGGTATCAAATCGGATTGAATGCATACTGTTTCTGCGCATATCAAAATTTAAAGTGAAAGATTTCATGCGTCCTTTTTGTGAAGAAAATCGAAAAAGAGAGGTTATGAATTTGTGAAAAAATTAAAAGAGGAAACTAAAAAATTAATAGAGAGAGAGAAAGTGAGAACTGTCGCTCCAAAGTCAAATATTTTAAATATAAAAATTTAACGGTCACGATTCTTGCGTATCCCCGCCTCTTAAACTTTTTTGGCTATAAATTACCACACTGAAAGTCTATCTATCTCTCTAATAATATTTGCAAACTATTTCAAATCATGAGCTCTTCGATTACAACTGCAGAATCCTATATCTCAAGGATATAAAATGATATAATAATTCTATTTGATAATAATATCATTTTAAAAAACTAATCAAACCCTAAAACCAAACCTAAACCCTAAACCCTAAAACCTAAAAACACATTTTTATAAAACACACAACTAACCAAAATCAAAATCATTTCAACAACTTAACAAAATCAAAATCATTTCAACCCTAAATCAAAATCATTTCAATCCTAAATCAAAATCAATTCAACTAACCAAAATCAAAATCATTTCAACCCTAAACACAAACTTAATCTTAAATTGAAAACACAAACAACATTTACAACATCAATCAAACCCTAAACCACTTCCAAAATTAAATTTTCCTAAATTCTCTAAAAAACTAAGATAAACCAAAACCAACCCTAAATCAACCTAAAAACGATAATGTTACCTTGGATTAGCCATTTGGAAGTTGGGAACTTGGATTTGTGAAGCTTGATCGCCGAAAAATCTTCTAATCGCCGGAAATCGCCGGATTTGTGAGTTATCTCGGGTTGAAATGAGGGAGAAGGAGAGTCTGGAAATATTAATACTAAAATCTTGACGGATATATCCTTCAGGAATCCGTAGGGAATGAAAAATTGAATTTTCATTCGGTTTTCAATTTTTCGTGGGTGTATACGCACCAATGAACAATGGTTACTTACGGATTCCTGACGGAATACTGATGGATCCGTCAAGAATCCGTAAGTAATTTCCTAACAGATTCCTGACGGATACCCTAAATCCGTTAGTAGATTCTAAATAGGATTTAGGGTTTGATTTAGGGTTTAGGGTTTGAATCATAATGATATGTGTTACATATCAACATGAATGATAAGGAAAACATGTTCATAGTATGTTCATAAATACTTTAAAATAAGAATTTGTAAATGTACGTTTTGCATTATCGAAGGAAGCTTGTGGTATAAGCTCGTCGTCTGTTGATCATCTTCCTATTTTCAATTTTAACACCTTTTCATTTCATCTTTTTGTTATTTAGAAGTTTTAGTCTTATCATGTATTTGTATTTCAGATGAGTACTAGTAGTAAGAG
>OVBE01016049.1:0-11133 GCA_900406425.1 Iberis pinnata | reverse complement strand
TATGAGTCCTCGGTATGATCTGTCTCTGACCATAGCGGTCTGGACTGCCCGCTATGGCAGACCGCTGCCAGCTCTTGGAAAAACTTTATCTTCACAGCGGTTAAGATAAACCGCGATTCCCCCCGATATGCTCATAGCGGTTTGGATAAACCGCTATGGTGCCTGATATGTTCTATTTTCACCTCTTCTATCAACTTTTGCACTTTTTTGATCCTTGATTCTGGTTTCTTCAACTCTACCACCTGAAACTATGATATGCAATACAAATGCAAGCTATACAACCTATATGTAAGTGATTTAACCTATAATGCATACAAAACGGTAGGTAAAATGCATCAAAATATTAAGATATCAACTCCCCCAAACTTATCCTTTGCTTGTCCACAAGCAAACCACAAAGGAAAGTGAGGAAGAGAGGTTTGAAGGTGGAAACCTCAGAACGAAAGTATGCTTCTAGAGTAGGTGAAATCATTGTCCAAGTTACTAGTTCTAAAGTGCGAACCAACCTAGTCTTACTTAAAAATCTTAGCCTTACTCATCACAACTTAATCGAGATTGATCCTAACTTCCACATGTATTCAAATCCCTTCATATCTTTAACATTCATTTAAATAGGAACCGTGAATCAAGCTATGCACAATCAATGGACTTATTTGGTTTAGGGAATGGGTTAAGAGATAAAAATGATCTCCCTTTGCCGCTGTTTTTCTATTCAAAACGAGGACCACTCAAAAAGGAAAAGAGATTTAGTAGAATGCTAAAGGTGAGAACACTTGGATGTATACAAGAATAGGATTCCATCTATCCATAAACCAAAATCTCAAAGCTATGCATCTAAAACCATGGAGAAGAATCCTAGTCTACCCTTTAACCACCAAAATATCCATCCTAGTTCTCTACCCTTTTCCATTTACTTATCAATCATTAACTTAGGAGGAGGATTTACTTCTTTTTCTAACCTAGCAGATTCGTAATTTTACTAACTCTAAGGGCTTAAGTCTTCTTCTTTTATTTTTCAATTCTTTTCTTGCCTTTTCGGCACTTGTTTCTTTTACAACTCTAATCGCCTTTGCGCTAAGCCGTACCCTTTTCTTAACTTTTTCTTTTATTTTCCCAATCCTTTACTAGGAAATTCCATTTCATTTTTATTCCTTTGATCCCCTACTAAGCCTCTTAAGAAATTCGTTTTTCCTTTTCAACCATTATCAAACCGGCAATCTAAATCCCAAATATCCTAATTCATTCCCAAGCCGATTCCGAACCTAAGCCTATCTAGTCCAAAAGTTGTGAAATAAAACTACATGAAATCCAATCCTTGTCAGTTCAAACCTAATTCTTTCTACCAAGCTCTTTTCATAAAAGTCCTACCACTCGAAAATTGATTCGTGGCTTGAAAGAAAGTTGGTTTAAGGTGGGGAAACTACTTGGACTAACAAGAGTGGTAAAAATGGAATAAGATAGTCCAAGTCTGCATATTCTATCCATAAGTCCAAATCCAATGCATAGACATGATAATTAGAAATCAAATTAAGGTTCTAATAGAGATGAATTTCAAATTAAAATATGCTTCCGAAAGGCAAAAATCATACAATTTCATATTCCAAGCAAGGTTCAATCTTAGTTTGGATTCGACTAGCTAGCAATAGACAATTAATAACTTGGGCAATGATTCCAACTAGCAAAGAAACACACTAACAAGGGAATTTCATCATAGATTTTCTATGCATATGATGCAACCTAAATGAGAATGAAACGTAGCTAAATGTATTTTTTTTGAAATTTTGAAGTTTTTCGATTTTTAGGGATTTTTGAAAACCTTAACTATTCACAATGCAATGATGCATGATAAGAAGAAAATCGAAACTAGATTAGCTACGGTCCCTCCCCCAAACTTAAATTACACGGTCCCTGTGTGTAATAAAAGCCGGAGGAAGGGACAAAAAGAAGAAATAAAAATAAACTAAAGGCAAAATGTATTTACATTGGTTGTAGAAGTGGTACCTCAACCTCTTTGGTTTGTGGATCCAAGTGTGGAGTCAATTGAGTCGATGTCAAGTGAGAGGTTGGAGGGGTTTTCGGAGTAAGACTCTAAATGTGGCACTTGCTCAGCGATCTCTTGGTCGGTGGAGAAGCTATGGCTGAAGTCGACGTTCTCTCTCCGCCGGAAAGTTGTCCGTCGGCTGTTTGGGAGTACGATGATACCTGTGGAGTCTCCCGTTAACCGGAGTCGATAGAACAGTCTATCGTTTGTCCTTCCCACCAAGAATTGGGCGTCCCTCATATGATTGTAATCCAAGAATCTTGGTGCTCGATCTATCCTCCGAAGGTAGACTTGGATGTGAAGGAGAATGGGGGTGATCAAACCCCCTACTCGTAGTTGAGGTGCTCTCTTCTGTCTTGTTATCCAAGTCGGATCTTGGAACTTGAGTAATTGTTTGAAGAAAAGCTTCAAAGGACAATGTCTCAATTGGTTGAGTCCCGGGAACAGAGTTTGGTCTTGTAGATAGTTGCGGATGTACGGAGAGACGCCAAGACGTAGGAAGTTCATTTCCTCTCTTAGGATGCGGCTTGTATCTCGCCTCGTGAAGAATGAGTTGGCGAGGATTTGATGAACATAACGGATGGCCGGGTGACGAATGAGGTTGCTCTTCGTTTGGTCAGCTTTAAAGGCTCTTGATCCGATAATATTCCAGATGAGTCCATTTTCATGCGGAGTATCTTCGAACTCGTCCCGTTGAGACGGCATAGAATAGAACCCATAGATGGCTTCTAAGTCACGAAAGAAGATCGTGTGAGAATTTCCGTAGATGTCTCTGAAAGTAATGAACCCGCCCTTGTTGACATCGTTTCCTACGTTTTCGATGTACCTCACCTTGAGAGAGGCAATGAGCATGCATGTTGATTGTTGATAGGCGTCAAAGGTCATGTTAAGGATGCTCTCTATGCCCATGTTCCTGAGAAGCATTTTTAGTTCCTCAAAGATACCAAGGCTCCTTAAGAGATCTTCGTTCGGGAAATTTGATTCCGTGAACTCGGCTTGCAATAGGAGGTCGTAGATATCTAAATCCGAAGGTCCGGTTGCCATTCTAGTTCCTACAAAAGAAAGGAGATCGTTTAAATATTTTCCACAAACAAAACCCAATTCTACTCAAGATATCGCAAACTCATCAAGATTCACCCATTTCCGTCAATTCCAAACCATATTCAATCCTCAGTTACCACATTTCCCCCAAACTTAGTCAAAAGCTTCTCAAGAACCCCAATTTCAAGATGTCAACAATTTTAAGAATTGAAGGCCAATCTCCTAGAGTACTAATCATAGTTCTCATACCCAAAGGTTTCCTAACACTTTGAGACATTCAACAATCCAAAAACTTGAGAAAAATAATTTTTTTTGGAATGAGTGAATAGTGTTGCGAAAATTGAAAATTGAAAGTGTACCTTGGCTTGAATAAGTTAGAATACGCAAGATTGAGTAAAGAGATTGGTGAAATCCGAGTTTAGGACAATGAACAAGAGAAAAGCTTGAAGCATTTATGGAGAAATCAAGGGTTTTGGAAATTCTTCTCTCAAGAGTTCTTAAGAAAAATCGTGTAAAAGAAGAAGAAAGGGAGAAAGAGAGTTAAAAATCGTACTAAATCGGAGTTAAAAACAAGTTCAAATTAGGCTAAATCGATTTTCAAGGTTGAGATTTAAAATTTCTTACCTGTACCGGTTTGAACAAACTGGTACGCTTACCCGCTACGGTCCCTTTTGATTCATACCAGTTTGGGTTCCCTGGTATGCCAAACCGCTGGAACTCCCTGGAAATTTTTTAGCTCTATACCGGTTTAGGTTCGCGCTATCATTACCCACTACACTCTCGAGTGAAACATACCAGGTTGATTTAGCCAGTATGCCTGGCCAATATTGCCTCCTTTCACCACATCAACCTACAACTTCTTCCACCTAATTGCATAAGTCATTTTCCACACCAAATAGCTTTATACCATTGCAAATCATCGTTCCCAAGTCATCAAAAACGAAAAAGTAGAAATTCAAAATAATAAAAAGGATATATACAAAAAGGATAACATGAGATTGCCTCTCAAGCGCGCTTGTTTAAAGTCACTAAGCTTGACTTTCTTGTTGCTTATGCTTGCAGTGGTTCAGAAAGAGACACCGAATCTCTTTCATTGACGACTTCATTCGCTAAATACCGCTTCACTCTTTAACCATTGACGACTTTTGGTATCCCGAATCTCAAAAAGATTATGCTTTTAAACATCTTCAAAACCACTTTAGCTTCATTGGTGGGACTAGCAATGGCCTCCACCCATTTAGAGACATAGTCCACTACAACTAAGATATAGCTATTCCCATGAGAAGTTGGGAATGTTCCCATAAAATCTATCCACCATACATCAAAGATTGCAACCTCCATGATTGGATTTTGTGGTATCTCATTCCTTTTTCCGATATTCCCCGTTCTTTGGCATGAGTCACATTTCAGGATGAAATTGTGAGCATCCTTGAACATGGTTGGCCACCAAAATCCTACCTGAAGAACTTTTAACACTGTCTTGAAGGTTGCAAAGTGCCCTCCATATGAGGATCCATGACAATGCAAGATGATTCCCTCAACTTCCTCCTCAGCTACACACCTCCTGTAAAGCCCATCCTTATTCATGGTGTAAAGATAGGGCTCTTCCCAATAGTATTTTGTAACATCCTTGAGGAACTTCTTCTTCTGATATCCTTCTACTCCTTGTGGTTCCTTTTCACAAACCAAATAGTTGACTATATCCGCGTACCATGGTTCATTCCATCCACCAACGAAAACTTCACCTAGAGTATACCCCGGATCTTTAGCTTTGTTCGACTCGTTTATATGTGGAGATATTGACATCAAGTGCTCTTCCGGTAAGGAATCATCTATTGGGACATCATCTTCAATTCTCAATCTTGACAAGTGGTCTGCGACTCCATTCTCGATATCTTTCTTGTCTTTAATCTCTAGATCGAACTCTTGAAGGAGAAAGATCCATCGTAGAAGCCTTGGCTTGGCATTTTTCTTTGCCAACAAGTGTCTCAAGGCTGCATGATCAGTATAGACTATGACCTTAGACCCCACCAAGTAGGACCTAAACTTCTCGAACGCAAAAACAATTGCAAGAAGTTCTTTTTCGGTCGTGGCATATTTCACTTGAGTGTCATCCAATGTCTTGCTTGCATAGTAGATTACATGGAGTTTCTTGTCTTTCCTTTGACCCATAACTGCTCCAACGGCATAATCACTAGCATCGCACAAAATTTCAAAAGGAAAATCCCAATCCGATGGTTGGACGATGGGAGCACTTATCAAATCTTGTTTAATCTTCTTGAATGATTCAAGACATTCTTCATCAAAGTGGAAATCAATGTCTTTACACAATAGCCTTGTCAATGGTCTAGCCACCTTTGAGAAATCCTTTATGAACCTTCGGTAGAATCCATCGTGACCCAAAAAGCTTCTAATCCCTTTAACAGAGCTCGGTGCTGCAAGACTAGTCATTACATCAATCTTCGCCTTATTAACTTCAATTCCCTTTTCTGAAATCCAATGCCCTAGAACTATTCCATCTCTGACCATAAAGTGGCACTTCTCCCAATTGAGTACTAGATGAGTCTCTTCACATCGTTTCAGAACCCTGCAAAGATTTTCCAAACACAGCAAACGAAGAGCCATATACCGAAAAATTATCCATGAAAACTTCTACCATGTGTTCAATCAAATCAGAAAAGATTGACATCATACAACGTTGAAAAGTCGCAGGGGAATTACATGGCCCAAATAGCATCCTTCGATAAGAAAAGGTACCATAGGGGCATGAAAAAGTTGTTTTCTCTTGGTCTTGCGGATGAATGGGTATTTGGAAAAATCCAGAGTACCCATCCAAAAAGAAATAGTAGGGATGATTGGCTAAACGTTTAAGAATTTATCAATGAAAGCGAGGGGAAAGTGATCTTTTCGGATTGCAAAATTTAGTTTCCGGTAATCAATGCACATTCTATGCCCGGTTTTGGTTCTGGTGGGGATTAGTTCATCTTTATCATTCTTTACTACGATAATACCACCCTTTTTCGGAACCACATGGACCGGTGAGATCCAAGTACTGTCCGAAATTGGGTATATAATACCGGCATCTAAAATTTTTAAAATCTCCTTTTTAACAACTTCTTTTAGGTTTGGGTTCAACCTACGTTGATGTTCTATAAAAGACATAGATTCGTTCTCTAAATGAATTTGGTGCATGCAAAAAGTTTGAGAAATTCCTTTAATGTCATCAAGAGAATGACCTATAGCTTTTCTAAACTTTTTCAACTCACAAACCAAATCATCAACCTCATCAACATTCAAGCCATCATTAACTATTATCGGATAAGTTGAGTTAGAGCCTAGGAAGACATACCGGAGACCTTTTGGTAAAGGTTTGAGTTCTACCTTTGGAGCTTTAAGCTCGATCTAATCCTCTTTAGAGTTAGACTTACCCTTGCCAGTTCCTTCCTTGGATTATAGGGTATTGATGCCAAATTTCTCCAAGTGTGGCAATCCTTCAAACCCAACTTCTTCTTTTATGGTCTCATGAGAATCGAGTCTTAATCCCATCTCCTCAACTTCAGCTTTTAAAACTTTTTGTTCATTTGGCTTAGTAGTTAAAGCCAATTGTAGAACGTCTTTTGTAGCCAATTCCTCCAAGAATTCATCGGCTAGTGCATCCATGGTTTCCACATAAAAGACTTGGCCATCAATAGTCAGTTTTTTCATGATGTCCTTGATATCATATTGCTGCACATGATCTTTCCCCAAATGCAAGTCAATCTTCCCATTTCTCACATCAATGATAGCTCATGCGGTTTCCAAGAATGGTCTACCAAAGATAAGTGGATCTCTTGGTTCCTCTTCCATTTCCAAGACTACAAAATCAGTTGGTACTTCAATGTTTCCCAATCTCACTGGGAGATCAAGCATTCCAATTGGTATCCTTACAGATCTATCGGCCAGCACCAGAGAGATCATGCAAGGTTTAAAAGAAAAGAAACCGAGTTTCTTAGCAATTGAATATGGCATTAAGCTAACAGAAGCACCAAGATAACATAAGCATTTTTCAAAAGTGAAAGGGCCTAAAGCACAAGGGAGAGTAAAACTCCATGGGTCTTCAAGTTTCTGAGGAGATCTTTCCCTTTTGATAATTGCACTATATTCCTTGGATAATATGACCATTTCCTCCAAAGTTTTAAGCTTCTTCTTGATTGAATCTTTCAGAAACTTGATATAATGAGGAACAAGCATAAAGGCATCAATGATAGGCATGACTATTTCACTTCTTTCATTTGCTCCTCAAATTGAGCCTTATACTTTTCCATTAACTGCTTCTTGAATCACCTAGGAAATGGAAGCTTTGGCTCATAAGGAGGTGGATCAAAAACATGTGCTTTTGTTGTAGAACCTTCACTAATATCTTTACCTTTTTCCTTTGAAACAGTCACTTTCCCTTGCATTGGTGTCTCAACCACAATTTCCTCACGACCGACGTCATCATCATCAACCAAAGTGATGTTTCCCCAACCTGTTTTGCATTGTCTGCAATGGTAACCCGAGGAGGTAGTTCCTTACCACTTCTAAGTGTAATAGAATTCACATACTCCTTTGGGTTAGGCTCAGATTTCCCAGGAAGTTGGCCGATCGAGCGTTTAGAGTTGGAAGTGATTTGGGCAACCTGGTTGTCAAAAGCCTTCAAATGAGAGGCCATACTCTCTACCTTAGCATGTAGATCATCCGTTTTAGTATTGATGTCTTTCTTGAAAACCCCAAACTCAATGGCATTCTTGCCTTGACCTTCCAAGAGTTGTCTCAAAAGCAGGTTGGTGTGGTCCTGGTCATTGGAAGATGAGCTTCCTTGAGATTGTTGAGTGGCCTAGGGATTTGAGAAACCCGGTGGCTTGGAGAAGTATTGGGGTTTGGGTTGGAAACCACCTTGATTGTTGAACTGTGGTTTTAGTTGGAAACCACCTTGTTGTTGCGGCTTCGGTGGATAATGTTGATCCAGAGGATTGGCAACATTACGATTGCGGTAGGAGAGATTTGGGTTTTGCTGGTAGTTGTTGTAGCCCTGATTATAGCCATGGTTACCTACATAAGTCACTTCTTCTTGAGAATCCTCCTGTTGTTGTTGGTAATCATCTTGAACATTATGAACGAAGTTTATAGTCCCTTGGTGAGAAAGAAGTATCTTGTTCAACTTATCCTCAAGAGACTTGGATCCTTCTTGTATCCTGAATCACCACCCATACCACAGGTAGAACGATCATAATCCTCACCATAATTTCTATCACTCTGAGCCAAGTTCTCCACAAGTAGTAAACTGTCAGCTTCAATTTTCCGAAAGAAGTTGCCCTGAATGGCAGTGTCCAACATCATCTTGTATTTAGGAGCGAGGCCCCTATAGAGAGTACTTAGGAGACTCTCACTGGAAAAACCATGATGTGGGCATTGAAGTGTATACCCCTTGAAATGGTCCCAAGCTTCACCAAAGGACTCAGTGCCGCGCTGAACAAACCCTGAAATCTCATTTCTCAGTCTTGCGGTCCTGGAAGTTGAGAAAAACTTGGTTAAAAACGCCTTCTTGCAAGCGTCCCAAGTCTCAACAGTATCAGTGGTCACATTCTTCTCCCAAGAGTGGGCTCGTTCTCCCAAAGAGAAAGGAAACAACCGCATTTTGAATGCCTTATCAGTTACACCATTAACTTTGGCTGTGCCACACAACATGTCGAAATTGTTCAGGTGTTCCAAGGGGTCTTCATTCGGTAGACCGTTGAATTTAGCATTTGGAACCATGGTTATCAAGCTGGACTTGATCTCAAAGTTGTTGTTCGCAATGGTAGGTGGGCGAATTCCGATCTGTTTGGCGTTTCGGTTAGGAGAGTCATTAGCACCAATGGTGTGGGGTTCATTATTGTTACCAACATTGTTGTTGTTCTCCATAGTTAAAGCCACAAGTTGAATGTGAGCAAGTCGCTATTGTTCCCGTCGTGTCCAAGTGTTTTTGCGTTCAAGCGCCTGAATATTGTCAACAAACGGAGTCAAATCTATAGGACCTCTGCTTCTCAGGTTCATACACCTAAAGTGCACAAACAAAAGAAAGGAAAAAGGTGAGTAAAGTAAAAGAAAAGGAGTTTAGTCCCAAACGAATTCAGAGAACTAATGGTTAAAACAATCTTGAAAACGGCAACGATGCCAATTTGATAAACAAGAATTTCTACTTTGTTAAGCAAATACTCAAGTTCATTAATCAATCATTGTAGAACTTAAGGAATTGACCAAATTCAGGTAAGATTAACACACTAATACTATTAGAATTTCATTTAGTTTAAACCAAATATAAATGGATAGGCTCAATCATTTCAATTTAGCAAAAAGTCAAAAGTCAAACAAAAGTCAAAATTCCAAAAGTCAACTGCAATTGAGAAAAGTCAACTGAAGATTAAGTTTGAAATCAATAAAAAGAAACTAAGCAAATGGCTTAGGTAATTGATTTAGCAGATCAAATGAATTCATGTGGTGTTCAATTTTAACTATTAAGCTAATCCTTGGCACAAATTCCAAAACCTAGACTAATCCACTTTCATGGCACTAATCATTTTCCTAATTATGCAATTTAAACAATCTCTTGAAAAGCTACACAATTGAGAAACATTAAGATCCAATTTGTCTTAACCACTAAACTAACTAACACAAATGTCTTTGGTTAGGCCTAATTTAGCTTATAAAGATTGGTTCCAGCATTTTGTCGAACACCTTTCGGGCGCAAATTTCCTAACTTCTAGAAGTGAGAGATCAATTCAATTCTAGCATTAAGGGCATCATCTATAAGATGATTTATGAATTACAAGACTTAAACACCATAATCCTTCATCTAATCTCTCTAATCTACCCAACCATTCACTTAAGGATTACTACTCACTAATAATAGAAGAACCACCAAATCTTATGAAAGATGTGTGATTAAACATGTTTAGAAGAAGATTTAGAAGGGAAAATAACAATCAAAATAAGGATCAAACTCAAAATAGCAATAAAAGATCAAAGGATTACAAAGAGTCTCAAAAATAAAGCTTAGTCTCCTTAAAATTAGGGTAAAAGCTTTTATAGTGTTCCTAATGTTGACAAGATTAATAGGGTAAAAGCTTTTATAGGATTACATGGGTAGAAAAAGGTTAAAACTCTGAAAATGTTGACTTTTGCAAACTTCTGTTGACCATACCGGTTTGGATAAACCGGTATGAGTCCTCGGTATGATCTGTCTCTGACCATAGCGGTCTGGACTGCCCGCTATGGTAGACCGATGCCAGCTCCTGGAAAAACTTCATCTTCAAAGTAGTTAAGATAAACCGCTATTCCCCCCGATATGCTCATAGCGGTTTTGATAAACCGCTATGGTGCCTGATATGTTCAGTTTTTACCTCTTCTATCAACTTTTGCACTCCTTTTGATCCTTGATTCCGGTTTCTTCGAGTCTACCACCTGAAACTATGATATGCAATGCAAATGCAAGCTATACAACCTATATGTAAGTGATTTGACCTATAATGCATACAAAATGGTAGGTAAAATGCATCAAAATCAGAAGATATCAACAGCCAAATCCACGACTTTTCCATATGAGAAATATAACGATTGTTGTAGATTAGGTTTAGAATTAAGAAGATAGAGATGACATATTTGATTTTGAACTAAAAATCTTTTTTTCTAAATTTTCAGTTTCCCATAAGCAACTCGAAAGGAAACAACGGCTCAGATTGAATGAATTAAAATGTCTAAAAAATATCCATCAGTGTATGTTGCATCTCGTTTACTATCTCCGTCTCAGCTGTTCATTGGCCAGTTTTTATATTACTTTTTCAAATGAGTTTTACAAAAAATAGTTAACAAAATATAATTACAAAATTTAAAGTTAATTATAAAATAAATATGATATGCTTATTCAAACCAATATGCAAATGTTATTCCTATAAGTTCATATATTCAAATGGATATAAATTATGTATTAGTTATATGTTGAAAGGGTTTACATCAGTTTAGGGTATAATGTTAAGGTTTATGATTTTAAAATT
>OVBE01016048.1:0-11134 GCA_900406425.1 Iberis pinnata | reverse complement strand
ACGAATTAATTTAGCATTCTTAAAAAACCACATGTATATACACATTGTTATACATTAATATATATATATATATATATTAAAAATATATGTACACATTTAAATTTCATATATAATCATATTTCTTAAAATTAATATATTAAATATTATATTTTAGTATAATATACAATTAATAGAATACATAATTTCAATATATAATATATATTCCTGACTAGTAAATGTTATATTTACAACTAAATATATTTCTTATAGAAATTTTATATTTTTGCTAAAAGTATATTTTCTAAAGTAAAGCATAAATCTCAAAAAAGATGAGAAGTCACAAATACGAAATATGTTTCTTTTTTATCTAGATTACAACTAGGTTAAACTTCATTTGGATTACAAAGTTACAATTACGCTTATTTTCTTGGGCTTAGTTTTTTGTAATTAATATTTGGATTTTATATTTTCTTTTCACCAATATTTAGGTTTTATAAGTTTTAACTAATTGGGTTCACAAAACCAGTAAACACATTAACGCAATAAAATCAAAACTAGAATGGGTTGGAATCACATTTATGATTAAACTAATAACTAGCGCGTTGTGTGTAAGGTAATTTTTTCTATATATATATATATATATATATATATATGGTTTTGGTTAATTTAATTATTTGTTATGGTTTCTCGAATGATGTAATACATGCATTTCTTTATCGTTATAAGTATCCAGTGCTAGTCAAATTTTTTTATACGACCAACTTTATAATTTCACTACATGTCATACGACATATATATATATATATATATTAAAATTTATTTTTTCTATGTGAAAAGATTCTAAAACATTAATGTTTGCAAGCTATAGTTTATTTATTTTTATTTTCATAATTAAAAATTTTAAAATAGTTTAATGTATTTATTAATTTAAAATTACATAAAGAAATTTAAAATTGAATAAGAGAGTAAAACATATATTTTGAATTGTATAAATCATGATTTGTTTTAAAAAACACATGTAAATTCCGATAATTTTTAATGACATCATTTAAATTACAATTACTAATAATTATATATAATACTCACTTAGTTTTCTAATTTTGTTTATTTTTTATTTTTTTATTTAAAAAAAATGAAATTGTGGTGGTCATTCGAACCACTAAACTATTTGACAACAATTAAGGCAATTGCCAAATGAACCAATTAATATTACTTTGCAAATTATGCCAACCTGTTTTTACTTAATTTTGTTTATTTTAAATATATCATGTGTAATTACATCGTGAAAATAATGATCCAAAAGCAATAATTCTTGCGAAACAATTTATAGCGGAGAAATAACTTTTTCATGTATATAAGTGCGCATTGAAGATGTTGGGAAGGTAGATCATATGGATGAAACACAAGTGGGTACTGAAGTTGCATTGGTAAGTCTTTATTGATGGTAATACTATCTAGGATGCAGTTCACCTTAATATAGTGGACGTGCATATACGAACAAGAGGACATATATTACATTTTCATGTATGTTCTATCTGATGTATACAAACACTTACCACAAAACATCACAAAAACCGATGTGGGTATCGATGGGCTAGTTCAAATACCATTGGTAAGTCAATATGTGACAAAGGTAACGCAAATTCTGGTTGACATGATTAGATACATTTGTACTCGATTACTAACAATTATCCCTTTTAATTATGGTAAACAAGATCCGACATAATCTGATGTGCTAGGACTTCTACCTTATATTGATGGACAAGACTATTTTTTCGTGGACAAGATAACCGGATGTTGTTTTAACAAGGTTGCACAAAAGATTTTGGGAAAGAAGCTGAGGAAAGAAAATCAGGAGTAAGTGAACAAGAAGATCAAAGTGCAAAGAGTGGAAAAATGGTTTTGATTGAAGGACAACTGATTATTGTATGGGATCCATCAGAATATGTAGTAGTCGAACATGTAGGTCTACCTTACTATGATGGACAATATTATGTTATTGTTTTACATTGTTTGGTGGACAAGATAATATAATGTTATTTTAATAGGTACTAAAAAAGATTATGTGGAACAAGATCAGGAAGGGGGAAATCAAGAATAAGTATTGTTTTATGTACTTAAATTTTGTACGTACCTTTATTTGTTTATCTTGACAAACGAATGCAGTATCAAAGGCGCCAAACAAGGCGCGGATTTCGTAATAAGTGGACAAGACGAGCAAGTAAGTAAGAGTAGAAAAGGGGGTATAATTGATGGACGAATGAATACTGTCGAGGACAATGATAATATACCACTTGCCTCACTTAAGAAGGCAAAAAAAACTTCTCTTTTTTTTATATGATCCTGATTATCAAACCAAAAATGAGCTGCGCGAGAAAAGGAATACAAAGAAGCTTAGAAGATTTTGCGACTCAACGACTCCGAAGAATGTACCGGACTTGAATGATGTCCACCCATTACTGGTGCATGTTCCAACAACATACAAGAAGAATTATTTTTCAAAGCTCAGCTCAAATTTCAAGAAGTAAGACGGTTGTAGCGGTTTCAACATTAATTTACAACAAGATCCCATAACTGTTTTTTTTAACATGTGCAGGTCATACATTATTGATGGG
Organism: Iberis pinnata; assembly: GCA_900406425.1. NCBI lineage: Eukaryota > Viridiplantae > Streptophyta > Magnoliopsida > Brassicales > Brassicaceae > Iberis > Iberis pinnata. The sequence goes on along the minus strand of OVBE01016048.1, from coordinate 8,540 downwards.
AAACAGATGAAGTACTTATTTTTCAACGTCGCTGTCAATCCGCGCCATCCCATCGAGAACAATGTAAGTATTGCCATACATGGGTAAATTATATGGTTGTCCACTAGGTTCTGCAACTTTACGCATCATTGTTTTGTTTTCATTACGCAATATGTTAATACTTTTTTAAGTCTTTTGTGGCGAAAGGAAAGAGATAAGTTGTTCTGCAAAAGGGTTTGAAATTTTGGATATCTTGTTCATACGGATGCTATGTGCTGAAAACAACAACTACAAGATATCTAAATCCAAAGCCAAGTGGTCTTGGAACAACACAATAAAAAATTATATCAAAGGTTTTGAGCCTAATCGTTTCAACAAGCTCAATTGGTTCACTGCGATTGACAATGTTTATGTTCCTATGGATTGAGGATAATCACATTGGGTTGCTATTTTGATTAATCTCAAAGAAGGAACCATAAACATTTTTTATTTCTAAGGGATGGAGGACGAGCTATGCTGGACGCGACCATGAAACCCTTTGCTAAATTTCTGCCTTTCGCACTTAACCGGTTGGTCCATGGAGAAAGTGGTGGACATAAAATACCACCTTTTTCGAGTTATCAGAGTCTCGAATGTACTGTAAATTACGTGGGCAGGTGATTGCGATTCAATTGCTATGAAGTTGATCTTGTTTCACTCTCAGGATATTGACGTCGTTCACCTCACTAAGGAAATGGTTGTTATTATGCGTGACCATCAGGGGATCGACTTGTACGAGGAATTTGTGAACGACTTAGCTGTTTGATCTCATCCGTCCTTTTCCTCTGTTCTGATAAGTCTATCTTTGTCTTTTTATGATGCTTTTCCTCTCGAACATCCATGTCTTGTGACGAATGTTTTGACGCTTTCATTTTGTTTTTTCAACAAAAAATGATGCCACAAAAATATTCACCGACTTTAGGTGGACTTAATCAGGATGTTTATGTTATTTTATTAGGCAAGTCTAATAGATATTTGGGTTCTTTTCAGATGTTAGCATATGGTCCACACAGGTTTTGGTAGACAGAACTAGTTACTTGATAAATAGTTGTTCAGTGATTTACAACAACAATCCAGTTTAGTGCCACTCTTCTTGGCAACAAATATTGATTTCTACTTAGGTGGACATAATGAGAATGTTTATGTTCTTTTCTTGGTCGAGTTTACTAGACATTTGTTTTCTTTTCAGATGTTAGTGCATTGTCTAATCATATTCGATGGACCAATATAGTCAATGTATAAATAGTTTGTCCATGCTTTGACCCATAATACGAGGGACATAATCTTGTGTTCATAATCCACTTCAACATACGAAGGACATATTTTCTCCACACATGTTTTAGTTGACAGAACTAGTTACTTGATAAATAGATGATCAGTGATTGAAAACAACATTATCCACTTTAGTGTTACTCTTCTAGGCAACAATTATTGATTTGTACTAAGGTGAAAATAATGAGGATGTTTATGTTATTTTTCAGTCAAGTTTACTAGAAATTTGTTTTCCTTTTCAAATGTTAGTGCATGGTCTACTCATTTTCGATGGACTAATATAGTCACTAAATAAATAGTTTGTCCATGCTTTAAACCAAAATGCGAAGGACATAATCTTGTACACAACTAATAAATTACATCATTACAACACTATTAAAAGGAATGATTACTTCATTATCCATACAATGACAACCCAAAATACTGCATAACTAGTTATTGCATCACTTTAACCAAAATAGGAAGGTATCAAAAAGTGTTGGTTATATCCTTGTACAATATTCATTACATTTTTAAGACACTTCTATATGAGATTCTTGCAATTTACCCTATTGTGCTCATGTTAGTTACATGTTGTGCTGTTCCGTCTTACACGGTGTTTCCCATGTTTATTATAAAGACAATAAACAACTACTTTAGAAACAAGCTTGATGAACTTACTTCAAATTATTATGTCCACCTACTCGAACCTATTATGTCCACATACTGGAAATTATGTTGTCCACTGATATAGGGTGTTCTCCTTGTGATGGGATTCTTACCGTCCGTGGTTTGCTATATCCTCTCTTGGTTTTCAGAGGCTTTATTGTTTCGTCTACCAAATTTTTAGGGACATCACTGTCTTTCTCATTTGGTGGAGGTAAAATTACTTTTGTCCACAGTTTCAACCACTCAGCAACAGAGTTTCCCAACCAAGGAATAGATGTCCATGTTTCTCATACCAACGGTCGCAAGGGCGTGGCAACATGGCACCAATCACACGTCGAAGACCCTACAAGTGAAAATTTTCATACGTAGTTCAACGGTAAAAACACACCCACTCGAGTCATTAACTTGGAAGATTGTATCGGTTGCACCTATAACTACACAATCTGTTGCGTCTTTCAGATGTTCGATCAACAAATTCGCAATCTCAAGTGTGCACCGTGTTATAGTCTTAGCGGCCTTATTCCTCCTTGAACAAAACCAACCCATTAACTTTGTTCTAATTGACTCCACCATCCTAGCTATTGGGAATTCTACCACCTTTTGAAGCGTCGCATTCAACAATTCAGAGATGTTGTTGGTCATTAAATTGTAGCGCATCCCTGGAAAGTATGCAAGTGCCTAGTGAGAAAATCCAATGTCCATTAAATAAGTTATGCAACTAGAACTCATTTTTTCACCTCTTCAAACCAGTATCTAAAATCTCCCACTATGTATGCTCTGGCTGCATTAGAACTGTTCTTGATAGTCCTTCACACTTGAACCTATGATTCACGTTTCTTTCCAAGTGGACCACACATGCTCCATGGTGGGATTGAGGATAAACCTTTCGTAGACCTATATATATTAACCTTATCAGTTTAATCAATGCAATTTTGGTTAACAACCCCAACAATTTGCGGAACTCCGTTGTAATATATGTGCCAAATTAACCAACTTGTTCATTATTTTTCCATAGACCTGCATATTTTCATCATGCAGTCAAATGCCACTTATTTATCGTCCATTACAATTCCAGATTGACCATGGTACGCAGTACAACTAACGAATTCAAGTATGTGTTATGCATGTTTTCTAAAGAAATATTCGTGGACATAATTCACACCAACAATATGTTCTACAGATGTCCATGAATGGTAAGCATACTATATCAACTCCTACACTTAACACAGAGATTGGACCACCCATATTATATTCATTTTGTCCAACAAATATATGTGGACATTCGACGGTAACATTCTTACTAATCAACATTTAATGTTTGCTTATATAGTTGCTAAGATAATTAACCGTTGGTGGACAATATGACTACAATAGATGCAGTTTCTCCAACAAAGGGAGTGAAACAAGATGCAAACCTGCATATATTGCTTGGTGTCTATCTGATATGAAAATTAGGTCATCTCTGTCCTTGAAAAATGTTGACAATTGCTCAAAAACCATGTCCATCAACTGTATTCTCCCCATCTATCACGCCAAATGCTAATGGGAAAATCTGGTAGTTTATGTCTTGTCCATTAGCAGCAATCAAATAACTTTTATATTTCCCTTTCATTTACGTACCATTAACCACAACTAACTTTCTCAGATGTTTGTACCCTGCTACTGAAGCCCCAAAAGCAACAAACAAATACTTGAACAATTTAACACCCTCAGTTGTAGTTACAGTCTTCACTTTCGATATTGTCCCTAAATTTTTCGTGGACATTAAATGCAAGTACGTGGACAGAAATTGATAACTATCCTTCTCCCCATCCCTTCCCATTCTCATTGCTACTTTTTCCATATCAAGCTTTCATATACGAGATGGTCACGTTAAACTCATACAGAACAATTCCTGGCACATCACACACACGCGGCCCATCTTGTCCATGCGCATATTTTGACTGAAGAAACTCCCTGAGTATAGCCGAAGTTGCTTTTTTCCATAACGCGATCTTGAGCTCACATCGCATGAATGTTTCAAAGTTACCTTCCTTATTTCTACATTCGTAGAACCCGGGTGTATTGTTGCATATATCCTCTAGTGGCAATTACGATCCACACACACAATAATAACTCTTTTCTTGTCTGAAACTTGCACCTTGAAATTGAACAACCTTTTAATGGTGTAGAAAAAATTTGTTTTATGCAGCTCACTTTTACTTTTAAATATCATACCAACATATAGTGCATCACCACCCTTTTTCAAATTCATGTTTGCCTCATCACTTGTAATTCTCCCCACGTTGTCTCAATATGTGGGGTCATCAAGTGTCAATATAAGATCTTCTACATGGTTTTCATTCTTGTCTACGTCATCAGCTGTCGCATATCTACCACCAAAAATTTCATCATGTTCACGATCATATAACACTATTTCTCCACCATGTGAGTGATCTTCAATTATGTCCACACTGTCATCGCCTTGTTCATATTTTGGTACCGGGCGTTGTTCATCACCCTCACAATTCTGTCCACGTGAGTTATTGTGCCTCTGTTACCCACCTTCATTATCAGGGCTGGACAGAATGAGATTTTTTGCAGAAAATATCATTCTCTTCCAATTCAATTCGTCCACCATCACATTCAAAAATATCAACATGTCCATCTGGTGGTACATTAACATGTCCACTATCTTTTTTCGACATTTTCCCAAACACATCAGCATCCAATTTCCCATAGGGATTCCATTGTGTTGGGTATTCGGTGTGTATTAGCTCCTTCATCATGTTGAAATCGTATACTTCACGACTATCATACAAATATTCTCCGTCCTCATTCGTATATTGAATCTCATCGCTGTAACTAACATGCTCTTTTCCAGCGCGCTGCCGTTTCTGTCCACCCAAATCTACTTCATGTCCACCAATATTTTTTACTTGTCCACCATTACCTGTTCTCATATCTTGTCCACCAATATTATCATCCTGTCCATCCACATTTATATCTTCTTCATCATTTTCGCCCCCAATTTTTGGATCAGTTATGGACTCTGATTAGCTGCGTTTCTTCTGTCCACACTGGTCACAACATAAAATACATATGTGATTTATATGTAAATGGGCTTTCCAAAAAACCCAAAGCCTCTTTCATTCAAGGGAAAATCATATATATGAAAGCTATTGAGAGGCTTACACGTGGTTCTCCACTAAGTCCTTTTCTAATTAATCGCAAAAAAATTCCTTTTTCTTTTCTCAATCTTTATGGCTCCCAAAACAATTTTTAGGGTTCTTCGGTCAGCTAGTACCCCTTTTTCAAACAAGGTGAATCCTTTATATCACTCTCAAATTCTTTATATCCTTTTTTATTTTGTAATTGACTAAAACCTTAAATCAAACCCTACACCCTCTTCAAAACGAAACCCTAAATTTGGATTGGTAAACTCATACCCAAATATTTAACTTCTACACCTTCAAAATTCAACTTGACATTATAAAGCGATTTCTACGTTATATTTTGATTATTTAATCAAAAACAAGTTAAAACAGTTTTTGATTTTTGAAATATTTTTTTATAAGTTTAGCTAAATTAAATGAAAATATTAATTTTTACAGATTTGAAAAGTATATCTTTTACTACTATATATAATTAAAAAAAGGTAAAAAATGATTTTCTTATCCTATAAAAATTGCCTTCCGACAAATGAGGCTAATCCAATAAAAGATTTCACTATGGCTTTGATTAGGGAATTGTAAGATCATGTTCATTAGGGTTTCTTAAAAAAATTTAAAGGATTTCTTAGCTGTTGGAGCTGATTTACAACACAGGGAAATTCTCACTCACAATCTTTGCCCCTTCTGTGGCGATGCCCCTGAAACAGTTAATCATTTGTTCTTTATTCTTTATGTGTAGGGTATCCAGGGAGATTTGGCTTCTTTCACCTACCTCTGTCATGGTGGAAGATCTCTCAGAACAGAATCATCTCACCAACCTGGCTTTGCTCTTTCAACCTGTCCAGAACCAATCCACTGCCACTTCTGGTGCTGACACTGCTTTCCTCCCTCATCCACATGCTTTTCGAGCCTACATTCTTTGGAGAATCTGGAAGGGACGCAATGATCTCGTCTTCACTGGCATTCAACATAGCATTCCAGATATCATAAACAGAGCATTGACAGATTGCTTCCAATGGCACTCCTCTATACAGGAATTACCAGCTCCTTCTAATTCTACCACTTCAACCCACTCTCCATCCTTGATTGTTTCTAACCAATTTCCAATACTTTTAACAGATGCCTCTTGGCTCTCCAAACATGATCGTATTGGGATAGCTTGGGCTTTGATTCATGGAGATAGGTTGCTGATTCAGGGGTCAGCTTCATCCTCTCCAACTGATTCATCCTATCACGCTGAGGCAATAGCTATCAGAGAAGGTCTTCTTCAGCTGCGCAGACTTGGCTACTCTGCATTTGATGTAGCCAATAATAATCAAAGTCTTATGCATAAGTTGCAGAGCTCTTTTGCTAACAATGCTGCTTCCACTCTAGCTTCTGCTGAAGCCTCTCTCACTTTATATGATATTGCAATTCTAGGATCTATTTGTAATGTCCTATCTTATAACTTTCTTCCTCGTACTTCTTTAGTTCTGGTTAATGATCTAGCAGTGGCAACTAGATCCTCAAACTTGCCATATGTTGTAAAATTCTTTTTGCTAATCTAATATTATGGAGACAAAAAAAAAATTAAAAAAATTTTAAATCGTTTCTTAAGTAACAGGTGACACAACCATACTTCATCTCACTTTTTAGGCGTTTCTCTCATAGTGTCTCTTTCGCCTTCCGTTGCTTTGTCGCTTGATTCATCATCTGTCGCCGGACAAGGTCAACCTAATCTCATATTAGGTTTCTTCTCTTTTCATACTGATGTCAATTCTTATGTTTTTTTTCCGTGTTTGCCTTTTTAATTTCTGCTGTTTTGTTTATAAAATTTTGTCACGATTCTTTATAGATGTTTTTGAGAGTCCATGATTTATTTATGTAGTCTCTGTTACGATCATGTTCTTGTTTCTATGATCTCCGCCAATCTGTAATTGCTTCAAATCTTCCGTTCATGATCCCCTTCTTATTTTCACTGGAACAATCAAACAAGCTCAGAATTGTTAGAAGTTTGGTTATATTTTGGGATGGAATTCTGAATCATGTAAATTTTGCTTTGATAATATCACATGCACACCTAATTTTGGATTATAGAGAAGTGGATGATCAAAATATTCAATAGCGCAGGACCTTCAGTTGGTGTCTATGTTTACCTTGTCTTGGCGGCTGGGAATATCACCAAGTGATCTCAAAACACAGATTTCATATCTAATCATCTTAGCACCTTGTCTTTGTGTTGAAGGATATCAATCGAGACTCAAATTTTTTACTTTTGGTAGGTTAATAAATGATTTAAGGGAAAAATTTCATCACTATTAAAGCAAATGAGTAACATAATCACAAGTATGATGAAGCTGTTGTGGATAATAGAATACTAAAAGCTGACATTGAGACATTAACATGATTGTTTAGTTCATGTAGATAGCAATTGAATTGTAGATGGCAAATAATATGATTATGAGAGGATTGTTTAGTTCATGTAGATTGCAATTGAATTGAAGAATTAAGAAGAAGAAGAATTTAGAAGATGAAAAAATTAGTTGTGTAAATTGTTACTCATTATTTGACAATTACAAGCAGTCTGCAGTTATTCCTCTTCTAAATTTGCACAACATAAGCATATTAAATTAAAGGATTGTGAAATTGGTCTTTGTAGTTATTCTGTTCCCTTTTTTTAGATGTTTTCCTGTAGTTCTTAGGTTCTTATTTTTAATGCAAAGTAGTTGATATGATTTGCCAAAATGACAATAATTTGTTTTTTTACAGGTTGCTAAAGTTATAGAGGTTGCTTTTATCCATGTATATGAGGTTGCAACATTTTACATATGAACTTACATTCTTATAATCAAGCTTAACAGGCATTCTCATAGCAGAAGCAAGCCAACTAGAACTCATATGATAGAAAGCTTGTCAAACCAGGTTAGTGTACTTTTATTACATGTCTTTTATATCTATTTTTAAGTAATTGGAGATCGTAGGATTGGTTGTTGGTCACAAACCGATGCACAATATTTTATCCTTGTGTAAATTGTCACTCATCCTTGGAGGACATGAAAAAGATAATTTCTCTATATTATGTTTGCATAAGTGAATTATGGTTATTTTGAAATTTACTTTGCTATCCTTGGTTGTTTGATTTATGAAATTGAGCAGATGTAATAACATGATTTTCACATGTTGATGTACTTACATTCTACACATGTTTATTGCAGATATTATTGGAGAGTTAGAAATATTTTTTCTATGTTTAAAGAGTCTGTTAAAATTGGTTAGTTATAAAACCAATTCTGTTTTGGTTAGTTTNTTCTGGTTAGCCTTGGTCCAATGTATATAACCAGCTCAATTGTACTTTTGATTTCAATTTAATGAGAATGAGATTTTACATTGTAATATGGTATCAGAGCTATTGAATCTCTCTCTCTTCCGCGCAAAAATTCTCAACAACCATCTTTCTTCATCTTCTTCATT
>OVBE01016046.1:0-11135 GCA_900406425.1 Iberis pinnata | reverse complement strand
ACAACGATGGGTTGATTGATAGCCCTTTATAGGAGTAAAATCCTACTATCAGCATGCGCCAATGGGACTTGTTATCCATACGGTTATTAGTTGGCCCCTCTCAGTCACATTCACGTTAACTAATAGGGGATTTTAATGATATCTTATTAAACAAGGAAAAATTAGGGGGCCCTCCTCGTCCTCACTACTCTTTTAAAGGTTTTTTGAACTTTCGTTTCCTTGCTTGGCCTCGAAGACATCGAGGCCTTAGACAATCGATTCACATGGGACGTCAACATTCACACTTTGTTCATACCGCAATTGATAGGGCTATAACCAATATTCACTGGCACAACATGTTTCCTGACGTTTCCCTTCAGCCATTGCGTTGGGTGGGCTCCAACCATAAGCACATCCTCATGAATACAATGGGCTTCAGGCACTTTAGACCCAAACTGTTTTGCTATGACTCTCTTTGGGCCTCAATCCCCTCCCTGCACTCTACGCTAGCCCATACTTGGTCTCATCTTCGATTTTCTACGACAGTAGTTGATTTCTCGACTACTTTTACCAAATGTCGTTATACGTTTTCCAAATGGAGGTCCAAGAATAACACAAATTCTAGAGTTCATATCTCTACTCTACATGACCAAATTGATCAAGAATTCTCCTCCCTAAATCCTGATTTTGATCATATCAATTCACTTAAATAGGAACTCGCAACACAATATAGTCTCGAGGAAGCGTATTGGCGCACTAAAAGTATAATTACCTGGCTCAGTCAGGGTGACAAAATACGGCTTTCTTTCACGCCAAGACTAAAAAACGTCGTCTCCGTAATCACATAACCTTTATTTGTTCCCATGATGGCCATGAATGCCTTCAACCCTCACAAATAAGACATGTCATCCTCGATTATTTCCACTCACTTTATAGCCTTACCGAACCACCCGATGCTTCCCCAATAATTGCTCATGTTCCAACCCAGGTAAATCAAGCCATTAATGACTTTTTGCTCAAGCCACTTTCCCCTAAAGAGGTACACATTGCACTCTTTGCAATGTCAAATGATAAATCCCCTGGTTCGAATGGGTTAGGCCCCAGTTTTTACAAGGATCATTGGAACATTTTAAAGCAGGATGTTTTCATTGTGGTCCTAACCTTTTTTGAAACATGTGTTTTTGATACCGAGCTTAATCACACCCATATTTGTCTTATCCCAAAGACATCCAACCCTCAATCTATGAATTATTACCGACCTATTATCTTAACCAATGTCATTTACAAGATCATTTCCAAAGTACTGGCTAATCTCTTACGTCCTTGGCTCCACCAAATAATTTCAGAGAACCAATCTGCTTTCATACTCGACCGTCAGATTATAGACAACGTCCTTATCTCCCATGAAATGTTACACTCCTTGGGTATTCACACTCTCAAATCCCTATTATTGGCTTGTAAACTCGATATTAGTAAAGCCTTTGATAAGGTAAGTAGGGATTATTTGCAAAAAATAATGATTAAGCTTGGCTTTCACCCGACATGGATCTCTTGGGTAATGACCTGTGTAACAACGCCAACGTACTCAGTACTCATTAATGGGAATCCCCAGGGTCACATTCCTTCCAAGGGGTTATACCAAGGAGACCCCCTATCCCCATACTTGTATTTGTTATGTGCAGAAGGTCTCTCAGCATTCATCCATCACCACTCCATTATAGGCTCTCTTCATGGATTTCGAGCCTCCATACGTATTCCACCTATTTCCCATCTTTTATTTTCGGATGACTCTATGATTTTTTGACGAGCCTCGATCCAGGAGTGCAATACACTGAAGAATGTCTTGTCTCTCTACGCTTCTATATCCGCTCAACACATCAACTTCGACAAGTCATCACTTTTTTGGAAAGGTATCCCCATATCCTTACGCAATTCCTTATCCACCTTACTTGGCATCCAAGACACCTCAGGCTTTTCCAAGTATTTGGGTTTACCAGGTTCGATACCAAAAAATATCACCTATGCTTTTCAATATTTATTGGACCGCATGCGCTCTAAGACGGACTCCTGGTACCATAAAATTTTGTCTCCGGCGGGTAAGGAAGTTTTGATAAAGGCGGTCCTAACCGCCCTCCCAACTTATTGTATGACTTGCTTTCCCCTCCCACTCAAGCTACTCAACCAACTCACTTCACTCATCTGTAGGTTCTGGTGGTCTTCGATGCATGGCAAAAGCTAAGTCAACCCAAATGCTCGGGAAGCATAGGTTTTAAGGATCTTCTTAACTTCAATATCGCTTTATTGGCAAAATAGAGCTGGCGCCTTCTTGCCCACCCGGATTCACTTTTATACGAGGTTTACAAAACCAAATATTATCCAAACACTGGTTTATTATCAGCAGGACTGGTTCGCAGATCGAACCTAGCATGGCAGGGTATTGTTCGTGGTAATTCACTGATCTCTAGAGGATTACGCCACATTATTGGAAATGACCTTGCCACTAACCTCTGGTCTGATAACTGGCTCCCCACAAATCCTTCCCGTCCCCCCGCAACCCCTAATACCACTATCGGATACCTCGCATCCAGTTTCTTTTCTTATTGATCTGGTCACTAAAACATGGAATTTACCTCTTATGCACACCCTTATTTCCCCTAAAGACATCCCACACAATTTATCTCTCACACCCTCTCACTCTGCACACCCTGATGTTTTTCGATTGAACCTGACCACACGTGGACACTACACGGTCAGATCGGGCTATCATTTCCTTCGGCAGCACCATTACGATACACCTGATACTCTGTTTTGAACTATTTGGGGTTGGAATATACCTAACAAACTGAAACTATCTGGTGGCGAATTCTACATGATGCATTACCTACATTTGCCAATTTGTATCGTCGAAAAGCTCTGAAAACCCCTGCATGTCCACGTTGTGATAATGGTTCCCCTGAAAAAATAACAGATCTAATTTTTGAGTGAAACGTAAGTAAAGAGGTCTGGGAACTATCACCACTCTCCCTCTCAACCCTGTTTCAAGCCACCACTCCTCAAGACTACTTAAAGGAACTCATCAATGCTAATCCATCTACCACCACACCTCTCATGCATTCATTGGTTGGTCTATATGGAAAAGCCGTAATAGCTTCATCTATGAAAACAAAAAGTGGTTTATACCTCATATTATATATCATGCTATTCAATACAACAATGAATGGACTATGGCCATCTCTTCCCACCCAACACTCGAATCTCACTCTCCAGCTAGTTTTGTTCCACGTCTGAGCCATATAGCTGCCTCTGCGCCTTTTATGTGTTGTGTTGACGCATCTTGGGTCTCTGTTCGCGACCTAATAGGCATTGTGTGGGTTTTATTTGATAACAATCACAATATCCTCATCCGAGGTAGTCGGTCAGCCCCACTTGTGGAGTCCAGTCTTCATGCTGAAGCATTTACTCTTAAGGATGGGGTTCAATCGCTACGACATCTAAACTATGATGATGTTATCTTTGCAACCAACTCACAGCTCTTGGTCGACACTATACAAATTTTAGGCACATGGCATATTGCTCCATATACAATTGCACCAATCTGCCATGATATTATGAATTTTCTTAGCACCTCGGAAATTCGGCACATACCACGATCACAAAATTCGTTTGCGGATTCTCTGGCAAAAATTGCGCGTAGAAATCTATCTGATAATGTAATCTCTTGGAATGCTCGTTGATCATTACTTAATCAAATTACATCATTGAAAAAAAAAGAACAATTGGATAAACATTTTTACCAATCTAGCTACAATTGCTGGGTTTTTATTTTGTCACCAATTTTATCTTTATAAAGGTTTATTTTTTTTAATATAGGCTAGATATAACCCAAATTTACATCTTTCAACCTAATATTAATACAATGAAACATCTACAAAACAGACTCAGCCAAATTTCAGAGTGTGTTTAATAGAGGCCTAAAAAGGCTCGAACCCAAATGAACCCAAGAAAACCCTAAACCTAAAGCTAAGTAAAATCCTAAGCTGAACTTTACCGTCGACGAACTGTTGACCCACCAGAAAGTAAACCGGTGACCTGCAGCGAGACTTTGAAGCGGACGAAAAGATCACCCATTAAATAAACCGGTGAAACAACGGAGGAGGAGACTGGTCTGCGTACCACAGGTGGTTCAAAATATAGAAAGTAGTTTCCGGCGAGTAGAAAACGAGTCTACCTACTAACGGGATGATGAAGAAAACTTTATTTATTTACAACAATTTTAAGCGAATATAAAAAGATGTTCTACAACATACGTATTAGAAGCAGATAAAATGGTCAAATGACAGAAAACTAAGACGATCTCCAACTCTACTTTAAATTTTTACTCTAAATTCAGGGTTACTCTACATTTAGAGTAACTCTAAATTGATGTTTGCTCCAACTCATAACTCTAAAGCTTATTCCAAAAATATTTTTTAATTTTTACAAATTGATCCTAAATGTTTTTTTCTTTGCAAAAAATAATAAGAACTACAACTTCAATTGGGGCATTAAGATCATGTTCATCCTAGATTATCATGTTATGAAGAATTATGCATGTGGTCATCATATCATGTATATTATTGTGTTATTTTTGTTTGTATATTTAAAATTAATTTAGTAACAAAATAACAAGATATAACAATAAATGACCATTTTGTAAATAAAATGGTTCAACTCTAAATCTAGAGTAAAATTTAGAGTTACTCTAAATTTAGACTAAAAAAAGAGAAAACTCTAAATTTAGAGTGAGATTAAGAGTTGAGTTGGAGTGTACTTTACTCCAAATTTAAAATTTAGAGTAGAGTTGGAGATGCTCTAACATAAAACTATGATATGATGACAAAAAAAAATAATGATAAAACTAAGCATAAAATTTTATATATGTTGGGGAATATAAATAAATAAGGACCATAAGATCAATACGGTCAGGTTTGATTCGCTATAGTTGATGTGAGTTTCAATCAATAACAAAAGGAGTTGACATTAATTTATCTTCTGTAATAAAATTGTAAGTTGTGGTGATGCACAACACAGAAAGAAAAATATACCATATATATTCTTTCCGATATTAATACCATAAGTTTTGGTTTAAAAGGCTTCATATGAGATTAAAAAGACATACTAAATAGTTTAGGAACTTTTCTAACACTACAGATTTGTGAAATTTGAGCAAAAATTTTAACTATGACCATGTTGACTAAAAAAATAAATCAAAATCTTCGTAGTGATATTATTAACAATAGAGAAGTTGAACATAAAAAGAAAGTTATCGATGTGCCCTCTTGGGATAAAGATGAGTAATTAGAAATCCTTATGTAGATAGAAAGAAGTTAATATAGCAATATATTAATAACGAAACTGCAAACTTTAAATAGAATAAGATACTATGACTTATATAACAAGATGACTTCTTCTTCATGAAAAGGGTAATTATATCAAGTATCTACATATTGTGATGGAGAATGTTGGAGAGAGAAGCATAGCCACACTTATGAGTAAATAAGAAATTAACAAGATATTGATATTCCCTCTGCTCCTTTTGTTCGAAACTTGGACCAAACTATACCATTTTGAGTTATATATTCTTGGTTGACATTTCATTTGAGAATCTTATATTCTTGTAAGTTGTAAGTTGTAACCCTTTGAAATAGATTTTGGCCATTTACTTTCCACGTAACTATCCGTCCATCTCTTCATGGATATTACTCTTTTGATTCATCCAAGAGTATACGTAAAATTATCAAATACTTAACATTTTCTATTAGCATATCAATTATAATTATATCAAAGTGTATATATGTTTCATATTCATCATATTCCTTTTAATGTTGTATTAGGATTCTGTATAGCTTAATATATAACTCTCTGTAAATCCTTAGTATGAAATATACAAGTATTAACCACCTCTATATATGGTATTAGAGCATGCTTAATTTTTTTTTTTTTTTTTCAAAACTCATCGCCTCTCTTCTTCTTCTACTTTCATGGCTAACTTTGAAATCAACACCAATGCCAACACTGCCCTACCTAATCCAACCGATCCTAACACACCGATTTACTCTGTCGATATGGCTAGTATCACCAAGTTCACGTCCTCCAATTTCATTACTTGGAGTCTCCAAATCCGTCATCTTCTTGATGGACTTGATTTACTCGGTTATATCACCAAAACAACTGTGATTCCTGCTCTTGTAATCACTGTTAACAACGTAGATGCTGTCAATCCCAGCTATACAATATGGCAGCGACAAGACAAGCTCGTTTTTCAAGCTCTTCTTGGATCGATCTCCACTCCGCTTCAATCCTTTGTTGCTCGTGCAACAACAACGCTTGAAGCATGGACCATTCTAGTTGGTACTTATGGAAAACCAACACGCGGTCACATCAAACAATTAAAAGACAATATCAAGACTTTGAACAAAGGTTCTCGCTCGATTGATGAATACATGCAACTCATGCAAACCAAAGATGATCAACTTTCTCTTCTTGGTAATCCTCTTGATCATGAGGACTATATTGATCACGTTCTTGATGGTCCTCCTGAAGACTACCAATCTGTTATCGATTATGTCAATAATAGAGATACTTCCATCAGCATTGTTGAGCTCCATGAGAAATTCATCAACAAGGAAGATGCTCTTCTCCGTCCTCTTTTGTCTTCCGATCATCTCCATGTCACTACTAATGTTGCAAATCATCGTTCCAAAGCCAACTGGTGTCACAACAACGCACAAAATGCAGAGCACTCCTCTGACTCATCTACTTTCAACACAACTCATACTCAATCCACCAACAACAATCGTCGTGGGTATCTTGGAAAGTATCAAGCATGTGGTGTTTGTGGTCACAGTGCTCCGCGTTGCCCTTGTTTCCGTGTGATTCAACAGTCTCTACAACAGCCCACAGCTCACGTTGTCTCTGCTCCAACAGACTCTGATTCGTGGTTACTGAACAGTGGCGCCACGCACCACATTACCTCTGATCTAAGCAACCTTGCTCTCCATGATGCTTATCAAGGCTCAGTTGATGTTACAATCGGCAATGGTACAGGTTTAGCTATCACACACACACACACACTGGTTAAATGCGGTTATCATCTTCTAATCATGATTTCGCGTTTAATAAAGTCTTTTGTGTCCCTGCTATGGCTAAGAATTTATTGTCTGTTTGTCAATTGTGTGTGGATAATAATGTTGATATTACATTTGATCCATGGCATTTCAGGTGAGGGATCTCAAGTCGGGGGCTCCTCTCACAACATGCAAAGTTAGAGATGGAACGTATCAATGGCCGCATCCTTCCTCAAACTCTTTTCAATCTTTTCCTAGTTTTAAAATTTCATTGGGTACTTGGCATCATAGGCTAGGTCACCCATACTTTGCTTTTCTTAATCGTGTTGTTTCTAGTTTTTCGTTACCATTGTTAAACACTCCCAACTTGGTTTCACGTTGCAATTCATGTGCTATTAATAAGAGTCATCGTTTACCATTTGGAGTTTCCACTATTAAATCTTCAAAACCTTTGGAATTTGTTTTCTTAGACATTTGGACCTCTCCCACTGTCTCATTCGATAATTACAAATACTACTTAGTCTTTGTAGATCATTATACTCGCTACAGTTGGGTTTTTCTTCTAAAACGCAAGTCTCAAGCTCTTGATGTCTTTATTTGTTTCAAAGCACTTGTTGAAAACAAATTGTAAACTCAAATTGTCCATTTTATTCGGATAATGGTGGTGAATTTGTTGCAATGAAATCTTATCTTTCGAGGCATGGTATTTCACACTTGAATTCACCACCTCACACTCCACAACATAATGGTCTCTTTGAAAGAAAACATCACCATGTTATTAAAATAGGACTTTCTTTGCTTTCTCTTACCTCATTACCGAAAACATTCTGGTCATTTGCTTTCTTTGTGCAGTCTACATAATCAATCGTCTGCCTTCAGCCTTACTTCATTACAAATCACCCTTTTAGTCTCTATTCAATACATCACCTAATCTCACAAAACTTCGCATCTTTGGATGCTTGTGCTATCTTGGCCTTCGTCCATATACCACCAACAAACTCCAATCTCTGCCAAAGCCATGCATCTTCCTGGGTTATTCACCTTCTCAAAGTGGCTATTTTTGTTTTGATCCAAAAAATACTCGTCTCTATGTCTCAAGACATGTTCAATTTGTTGAAATTGTCTTCCCTTACCAAAACCTTTTATCTCCAGCCTCAGAGTCTGTTCTTGTTTCACCCTCCTCGTCACAATATATTCAGATTCTTTCTCCCCTACGGCCAGTGCATACACCTCTCGTGCCTCAGAATCCGCCTTATGATCCTTTACCGACTCACCAAATGTCTGATCAGTAACAACATATATCGCTGCAGCATCTGACTAATCAACAACAATTATTTTCGCCTCAACCATCACTTGCTCACGAGCATTCCTCTGCATCATCATCCCCACCTGATACTGCACATGTTTCTTCCTCATCATCGCATCCTCCTATTTCTAAATCTCCTGCTTTTGTGATAAAAGAACAGCCTGCACCTGTCAATATGCATTGTATGACCACTCGGTCTAAGAATAACATTGTTAAGCCAATTTAATAAATTTTCTTTGGTTGCAGCTTTATCTCTCTCATCTGAGCCATTTACTTAATTACAAGCACTCAAACTTTACCAGTGGTGATCTGCAATGTATGAGGAATTTAATTCATGTCTCCGTAACAAAACATGGGAGTTGGTACCGCCAGAACTTACTCCAAATTTTGTTGGTTGTCGCTGGGTTTTTCGCTTGAAATTGCTTACGTCCGGTCAAATTGATCGCTATAAAGCTCGATTAGTCGCAAAGGGCTTTCACCAACAT
Organism: Iberis pinnata; assembly: GCA_900406425.1. Taxonomy (NCBI): domain Eukaryota; kingdom Viridiplantae; phylum Streptophyta; class Magnoliopsida; order Brassicales; family Brassicaceae; genus Iberis; species Iberis pinnata. Next base: position 2,259 of record OVBE01016046.1, on the reverse strand, counting down.
CCCGGCATTGACAACTTTGAGACATTCAATCCCATTGTCAAGCCCACTACGATTCGGTTAGCTCTCCGTCATGTTGTCTCTAATGGTTGGCCTCTTTGTCAACTTGATATCAACAACGCCTTTCTTCAGGGTCTACTACTCTAAGATGTTTACATAGAATAACCTTCGGGTTTTATTGACAAAGATCACCCACATTATGTAGGTAAGTTGAAAAAAATCCCTTTATGGTCTTAAGCACGCTCCTCGGGCTTGGTATAATGCTCTCCGCCAGTTTCTTCTTCACTCGGGTTTTGTAAACTCTCACGCGGACACATCCCTCTTTGTGTTCATCAAAGGCAGTCTCATCATCATCCTATTTTTTTACGTCAATGATATTGTCATAACAGGAAATTCTCCAACACATGTTCAGCGAGTTATTGATCAGCTTAGTGATCGTTTTCTCTAAAGGATTTAGGCGCTCTCTTCTACTTTTTTGATATTGAAGCATCTCAGACCTCATATGGTCTTCTCCTCACCCAGACCAAGTACATCAATGATCTACTAAGTCGTACCAACATGCTTACCGCTAAACCTGTCATAACTTATTGATAACCCTACTGAATATCGGATGATCATTGGCAGTATGCAATATCTTCTTCTAACAAGACCGGACATCTATTATGCGGTTAACAAGCTCAGTCAATGTATGCACAAGCTGACAGTTGACCATTGGATTGCTGCAAAAAGAGTACTATGTTACGTATATGGAACCAAAACGCGAGGCCTCTATTACACAACAGCAAATACACCACGACTTCATGCCTTCTAGAATGCTGATTGGGCTGGTGACGTCGATGATCGCTTCTCAACAGGTGCGTCTCTTGTCTACAATGGCCGGCACCTGATTTATTGGTCGTCCAAGAAACAAAAGAATGTCTCTTGGTCTTCAACCGAAGTTGAATATAGAGCAGTCTCCAACACTGCAACTGAGGTCCAATGGATTCATTCTCTCTTCAACGAACTACAGCTTCCTCTTACCTTGCTGACTGTCATTTACTGTGATAACGTCGGCGCAACTTATCTCTCTGCCAGTCCGGTCTTTTACTCCAAAATGAAGCATGTTGCAGTTGACTATCATTACATTCGGGATCTCATTCAAACTGGTCGTCTATATATCTCACACATTTCAACCAACAATCAACTTGTTGATCCGCTTACAAAGTTGTTGTCTCGAAGGAAGTTTCATCTCCTCATCAACAAGATTGGTCTCAACAAGTTTCGTCCATCTTGAGGGGGCATATTAGCATATCAATTATATCAAAGTGTATCTATATTTTCATATTCATCATATTCCTTTTTATGTTGTATTAGGGTTCTGTATAGTTTAATATATACCTCTCTGTAAATCCCTAGTGTGAAATATATAAGTATTAGCCACCTCTGTATTTTCTACTTTGATTTTGAGGAATATCAATTGAAGCTCTGATGACTCTGAATTTTCATGGATTTTACATATCAATTAGCATCAATTTTGAGGTCTTAAAGCATGCATACATCATCTTTATGGTTGATTTTAGTAAGTTTATGATTTTTAAGACTTTTGCATTAGAATTTGCATATGCACGCATTTTGGAGATTTTTCAGGACTTTCAGGAGTTTTCGGGAAGGATTTGTGAGATTTCAGAAAAGCAGCACTTAACATTGAATGGAGCAGCACTTAGCATGGATTGGACTGGATCTACCTTAGCATCAAGGCAGGATCGATTCCAACACCACACTTCAGATCGATCCCACTACCTCTTTTAGATCGATCCCACGTTTTCACCTAGATCCATCTGGGATCGATCTCACTTCACTATCTGGATCGATCTGAGATCGATCCCAACACTTGCCAGGATCGATCCCAGCAGACTTCAAATCAATCCCATCTCAAACCAGGATCGATCCCTCTCTCTCATTCAACATTTTTGGTGAAGTCTCAGACGAAGCTAAGGAAGTGCATGGAAATGAAACAAGACTAAGAAGGAAGCAAGATGAGATCGATCTCACCTTTATCTGGATTGATCTCAGGCACTCAATGCCTAGATCGATCCCAACCTCAGACACACCTTAGACGCATCTCAGTTGGATCGATCTCATACAAGCGTCCCTAGNCAGATCGATCACGCACTTACCAACTCGAAGTCAAACACGCTCTGACCCGACCAACTCAAATCTGGATAACACCTGAATCAAGGCCCAAGATCCAAGACAATGATTAGCATTTTTCTTTAGTGCGAA
>OVBE01016045.1:0-11136 GCA_900406425.1 Iberis pinnata | reverse complement strand
ACTAATTTATTATTTATTTTTTAATGTTCATAGTTTAAATATTAACTAAAATTACAAACTATATAAATTAAATTTAATTACTTTATTAATAATTATAACCTAATGTTTGTGATTCTAAGAGAAATGGAAAAAAATAGCTCATATTTCCTAATTCTACAAGACATGGTAATTAATGTTATTTAAAACAGAAGTAATTGACTTTGATGCTATTTAAACATATATAATTGTGTCGATTTTTGTGGTTGTGACTGGTGTGTCGTTGATAATTAGCTAACCGCTGTAGGAAAAAAAATTGATTTATTTGTTATATTTTTGGGAATTCCCGTTCCCGTCTCGAATTTAAAATGAAATATAAATGAGACATATATTTTTGTTCCCAAATTTCCGTTCCATTCCCATTCCCAAAAATTCCAGTCCCAAATTCATATTCGCCCACCCCTATATTCCGGTGACAAAAAAGATAGCGTAATTTATACTTTGAACTGAAAATCTTTAAAAATATTAAACCCAAGTTCTAAAGTTTTTAAATGAAAATTTAAATTAATTTTCCTAAAATTCTACGTCAAAAACGACTTTGTATGTATAATAAGAATATGAACTAGCGCTCATGTTTTCCATAACTATAATTCCATAAAAACCTTGATTTTAAAAAATAATTATCAACGCTAATGTAGATAATTATCGCAATGAAGAAAATATAATCGAATTGAATTTTAGAATAAAGTAGGAATCGAACCATGTCTTAACAGAATTCGAAAGGTACGTAGTGAGTGATGCTAAAAGTTTCAGGCTCACACCGATTAACGACGCAAAGCTTCAGATCTCTATTTCTCACCTCAGGTGATCTTCTACTTTCTCCTTCGATCACTTTTTCCTACTATTAGGGATTCATCTTCTACATTTTCTCATTGTTTTTCTTCTGATGTTGTTTTAGTATGGAAGCAGAAGATTCTCGGAACAAATTACACTCCCATTTACGTTTATGGGAATTCCCTGATTATTATATCATCGAACCAACTGATGGTTCGGCCGCTTCATGTTTGGAAATCAGTCGTGTTGACGCTTCCATGAAGCTCATCGGTTGGTTTTCTGTTACCACATTTCTTTTGGTTCCTTTTTGTGCGTTTACTGCCTAATGGTTGCGTCTCTTCTGCTCTAAATCTGCTCAGATCAAGTAGCACAATGCAATTCCTTGCGTGCTCCTAAAATTCGTTCCATATATGGTGTGGTTGGGATGTTGAAGCTCCTCGCAGGTTATAAACAATTATCATGTAGAACACACTGCCTTTTATTTGAAAACCTATCCGAGAGTTTGAATAGATTGCATATTCTTTCACTTCAGGATCATACTTGGTGGTTGTAACAGAAAGCGAATGTGTTGGTTCATTTCTAGGCCATCCTATATTCAAAATTACATCCCTCAAGGTTCTTCCTTGTGATCATTCACTTAGAAACTACCCTGAAGAACAGGTAAACATGTGCCTCAAATTTCTGTGAAATGTATTAGTAGTATTGGTGGATCTCAATATCTTAAAGCATTGTATCACTTCCGACAGAAAGATATTGAAACTGAGCTCATAAAGCTTCTAAGTGTTGCAGAAAGGACACCTGGTCTCTATTTCTCATATGAAGTTAATTTAACACTGAGGTAGATGGTTTTATATTTTTCCTTATAGATGCATTTACCATACTTATTGATGTTGAGTGTTAGGTATGTTGTAGGACTCTCCTAAGGCATGCACAAAACAGTTTTATCTGATGTTACATGACTTAGTACTCTGAATTTTTTTTGCAGTTGCTATTTCCTTTAGTTTGATCTTCTTCTTTTTTTCAGCTCACAACGTTTGCATGACTTGGGAGAGGAGTCCAAGTCGCTTCCTTTGTGGAGACAGGTGACCACTTGTGCAATTTATCAAACTTCTTTATGAACGTTAATTTGCTTTTCCTAGTTACTACTTGTGGAAGAACTGAAAATAACTTCTGCTGGTGCTTTGTTCTTTTTGACAGGCCGAGCCGAGGTTTCTGTGGAACAATTACATGTTGGAAGTTCTTATCGATAATAAGGTGACCTTATCCCTGAGATTCTTCAAAATTATCAATCCATTGTTTCGCGCTGGCAAATTGTAACATCTTTTCTTTGCTCTTATGTTTGCAGCTTGATCAGTTTATACTTCCAGTTATTCAAGGGAATATCCTTTGTTATCGATTGTTTCACTCCCTTTTCTTCTGTTTACGCTACGAGGCTACTTTTTATTATCGAATGAATCTTTCCTTGACCCTAAATCACGTTTTAATAGTTTCGAAACAGCCATTGGAAGAGATATCGTCCACATTACTCTGATTGCAAGGAGATGCACCAGGAGAAATGGTATATTTTTCTCTCTGCTACTAGTTCTGGGGATAATAATTCCGTTTCAAGTCGTTCGTGTAACAGTTCATAAAACATGGTTTAGTTTCAATAGGTTTTATTTGCATTAATGTCTAGTGTGAATGTGTAAGTAGGTTGTTGTGGCTTGTGACTTCAGAAATTCGTTTGACTACTAGGATCATTCTACTAGATAACTATAGCAAGGAATTTCATAGAACTTGGTTGGACTTTGTTTGTAGAATGGAAAATCATGTGGTTGGCACCTTTACAAATTACATCAATTTGAACTTGTTTCTTTTAGATACATAGGAAAGGTAAATTTGTCTTCCCCCTTATCTTCGATCACTTACAAGGTACACGTATGTGGCGAAGAGGAGCTGATACTGATGGCTATGTTGCTAATTTTGTGGAGACAGAACAAATTTTACAGATCAATGGGTATTCGTCATCATTTGTTCAGGTGTTATTTTTTATTCAATTTTTCTCAAGAATGAAATTATCTATGATTGAATTCTTGATGTTATTTTACCTCTTGCTTTTGCAGCTCAGAGGGTCCATGCCTTTTATATGGGAGCAAATTGTCGATCTCACTTACAAGCCCAAGTTTGATATTGTCCAACCTGAAGAAGCTGTGAGTACTAATTTCTAATTAAGTATTTTCTCTTTTAGGACTTTATATGTTATAATGAACTTGCATGGGGGAATTCTCTTGCAGACACGGACAGCTGAGCGTCACTTTTTGGACCTAAGAAAAAAATATGGATCAGTTTTGGCTGTTGATCTTGTTAATAAGGTACATACTCCTTCAAGTTGACATGAAAATCTGTGGAGTTATGTGACTCAAAATGTGATAGACATTATGTTTGTGAGCTCTTCTTGATCTTTAGAGAATATGAATTTCATCAATCTACTTTAACTTAATATTTCTAAATTGTGTCTTCACTAATCAGCATGGAGGTGAGGGGCGATTATGTGAGAAGTATGCTAGTGTTATGCAGCACATTTCTGGTGACGATATTAGGTAATTAATCTGTTCGTCTAATGTGCTTCGTAAATTGTTTATATCTTAGAATCTTTAACTCATTAAGGGAGGTGCCTTATTCTGTAGATACTTGCACTTCGACTTCCACCACATCTGTGGCCATATTCATTTCGAGCGTTTATCAATTCTGTACGAGCAGATCGAGGAGTTTCTCGAGAAGAATGGGTATGAATTCATTGGACATTTCTATTTAAATGATCATGAACTATGAATGCTTATAAAACACAAATGGCATGTCATTTTGCATTCCCTGAACCACACAGGTACTTTCTGTTGAATGAAAAGGGTGAGAAAATGAAGGAGCAGCTTGGTGTTGTCCGGACAAACTGCGTAGATTGTTTAGACCGTACAAATGTCACCCAGGTTAGCCATATTACTATGTTGCTGCTGCTCTTATTTCATTGGCCTTTGCTCATCCATGGCAGGTACTTCTTGCCAAGTGCAGAGCATGATAGGTCGAAAGATGCTAGAACTTCAACTCAATAGAATCGGTGTTTTTGGCGCGGAAGAAACCATAAGCTCATATCAGAAGTTTGACGAACGCTATAAAATATGTCAGTCTTATTTTTGTAGGAAAATTTAATATTGCTGTATTTACATGTACTTCCAAACTTATACCTGTTTCTTTGGTTTTCACCTTTTAGTATGGGCTAATCATGGTGATGATATCAGCATTCAGTACTCTGGTACTCCTGCATTAAAAGGAGATTTCGTCAGGTATAGTTGCCATGTATCTAATCTTGGATCTGAATAAGTCATGGCTATAAGGCAATGTGCAGTCACCTATAAGAAGAAGTGTTTTGTAGACTACTTCACATGCATCTTATAAGTCTCAACTGGCTCAATTCTAGGTATGGTCATCGGACTGTTCATGGTATTCTTAAAGATGGTTGGAGCGCTCTCTTACGCTATTATCTGAATAACTTTGCTGATGGAACTAAGCAGGTAAGTGGCTTTTCATTTGCAGCAACCACACTTTTGTCACCTAATAATTTTCAGTTATAATAATACCTATAACTGTGGGTTGTTGTAACATTAACCGCTGAACCTGGAATGTGTCCTAACTCTAGTTAATTCTTGGCTGTCTACAAAAGGATGCGATTGATCTCTTGCAAGGACACTATATAGTTGCTGTGAGTCGAGACATGGCTCCTGTGCATCAAAAGAGGGGCCTTGAGGCTGTAGCCGTAAGCACTCTCGAATTTTAGATTAAAACATTTCAAACTTTATCAGCATATAAAGAATTGTGGTTTAGTAACTTAAACAAATTGATTACTCAGAACTTCCGAGTGGCATTATCTGTGGTTCTGATCAGTTTCTGGTTTGCAACAACGTCTCTGAAACGAGGTTAGCCTTTGCTTTCTCATTAATTTTTCTTCTTTCTTTCTTTCAAAATCTAAATGTAAACCTGTGTAAAATGCTGAGCAGCCGGGAGTGATTATAAGCTTAAGCACTTGTTCTTCTCACTCCTGTGGGTGGGAATCAGTGTGGGAGTTGCAGCATTTGTCAGGGCCAATGGTCGGATCTTCTGCAACAGGCCTCGTCTGAACAAGCCTAGATGCTGATTTCAATTTCTTCACTCATGTGACAGTTGGGATCACTAAGAAATGGAGCTCCAAAAGTTTTCTCCCTTTGATGCAATTGACTCAGGTGGGGTCCCTTATGATATAAATATAATCCCACAGCCACAATGAATCGATACGGTTACAATTTACAGTTAAATGTTTCTTCAAGCTCGTCCTGTAAACGGTCCATATCCAGGCAAGAAATATGTTGCTGCTGTGAGTAATTTAGCTTGCTAAAAAACTGATAGACAGAGCCCGACTTCTCAGATTGGTCTGAGAAGATTTATATAGTTTCTAGATAAAGTGTAACTCCGTGTCTGATGCTGTGACTGCTTCCTTCTGATCACAAGTGTTAGGAAATAAACGTCAAATTTCAGATAAATCAGAATTATGAAAGTAAGACACACGAATTTGTTAACGGAGTTCGGCCAATATTGCCTACGTCTCCGGACCTGCTACACATCTTTTTATTATTAATAGCGGAAAGATTACAACCCTCTCAACTCACACCCAAACCCGATTACACTCACGAAAATTACTCTTAATTTTCTCACAAAGAAAAAAAACCTTATTTTTTTCTTTCTTTCTTTCTTCTTCTTCTTCTTTTCTTTGTGTTTGGGATGATTTTTGAGACTCTCCTTATGCTGGTATTTATAGGAGAAGGATGGATATGTGAAAGCCTTGACAAAATGAGCAACCCATTTTTGACTTGGTTGTTACACCTATATTTGACAAAATGAGCAACCCATTTTTGACTAACAACAAGTTCACGCGTTTCTAAACATATAATAGTTTTTGAACTACACAATAATGAGATGAAGATCTAAATGTAATCATCATGCATGATCACTAAATCAAGTTGAGAAATAAAGATGCTTGAAAATATCAGCTAAGTGTCTAAAGGACACGTAATGAAGATCATTGATTCAAATGTGTTAAATAAATGTTCAATATTGGTTTATGATTCTCACATGTAATAAACATGGGCTGAATGGTTATATTCAAGATGTGTTCTGGTTAAAGTCTAAATATATAAAGATAGAATAACAAGATTTAAGTTAAGTTGAGAGTTAATCTCTCTCTCTTCAAATATACTATCATTCTCACTCAAACTCTCTTTATACTCTCACTAATGTTTTCTCACTATACTCAAACTATTCTCCTTCATACTTGTTCTCAAACTCTTGATTATTCTCTTATAACAAATTCTGGTTACTAAGTTACACATCTCTCATACTTGTTCTAAGTCTCTTCTTCCATTTTCGGGGTTACTTTATGCAAAATCTGTTCTTGTTCTTGATATTTTTTCATTCTCTACTCATTAAATTTTAAATTCTAACATGGTATCAGAACAATAAGCTCATAATCCTTTTATTTCCACAATTTTTTATTTATTTGGTTCAGTTTTATCTTTGACAATGTTTTTCAAGTGTTTTAATCTATTAAAATATGTGTTTTTAGAGTCTGCTTTATGTTTGTGTTTCATAAATTTTTTGAGAGGCTTTAGCTTTTGTTTTGTTTGTGTTTGTGACAAGGAAGAGCTGGGTTGAAAGAAGAAACAAGAGAAAGAGATTTAATTTCTAAAATCTTCTTGAAGTAACCAACCTAAAGCTCGAAGTCATGTTTGTTTTGGTTTGTGTGTTCAAAACGTTTTTGAAAGGAGTTTAAAGCTTAAGCTTCTGTTTAAGCTTGTTAAGAAGTTCAAGAAGTGTTTTAAAAAGTTTTTCAAATTTTTAATCGATTTAAAATCCCTCTTAAGTAGTATTAAACCTCCTTATGCCTTTGTTTTAGTGTCAAAAGAATCATTCTTCATATTGGACTATCCCTTGTTATTATAAACATAAAGGGGATACATGTACCTTTGTGAGAATGTATTATGTTCTGGTTTAAGACCACTAATCATCTTGGTTCATCTCATGTTCTTATGAACAAAAGAGAGTCGAACACCTTGGTGATTAAGTGGTTGTTTTGAGTAACATGGGCAAAATTTACTAATCTTTTTAGATTTGAGTATCTAAGACCTAATGTTTTTGTTTTGAGTCAAATGAACACTTGTTGTCATGGTTTAAATGTCATTCTTATGGATTGAACATTGTCTTATGCCAAATGATACAAGTGAAAATCTAGTGTTGCAATAATATGGTCAATACCATAAGTTGTGTTTTAAAACCTTGGAATACACTCTTCTATAGGAATAAAGTGTCTAAGTCCATTGATTTGATTGTTGGCTAAAAGATGGGTTATCTTAATAGATTATCTCACTCAAAGGTCTTACAGTTTTTGTTTTTTTTTTAATTGCTTGTCTATGTCACATGATGTATGATCTTTATATATCTAAGAGCATAAAGAAATCGTTTCAAAACAAAGAGAAGTGAACCAAGGTTAAGAAATGAGGTAATTCTTTTGGACCTTTTTTGAATTCAAGCTCTTTGAGTTTTTAAGAAAGTTTTCCAAAAGGTTTTAAAAATGATTTCAAAAATGTTTTCGAATGGAGTGAGTCTTGACTATTGAAAGAACTCAATATGAGTTTAATATTGTAAAAGTCTTGATGGATCCATAAAACCCTTGTGTAGAGGAAAGTGATTTATGGATAATCTCCATTATGAATCCAAAAGTCCCCACAATATTAAGTTTGGAAATGATTCATGACATGCTATGATCCCAAGAGGTTGAGCATAAGTGTCTAAGTCATGATGATCTAATTATATTCTTGAAAGTTCATTGCTTATGTGTCCTATATGGTGAAGAACCATGTTTAAAGGCACTAAAAACCATGAACTCACTCTTGAAAGTCCATTGGTGAAGAGTCATGAATAAAGACTATTAACGTTTGATTAATTTTATGTAGGTGCAAAAGGTGAGGGGAGTTTCAAAAACAAAAAGGAGATTCACATGATCAATCACACCAATATTAAATCGACTACTCCTAAACTCAATCTCTTTGCATTTCAACGATAATGCTTAGATGTTTTTGAAAAAGTCCCCACCTTAACCATGAAGGGGGGGGATAAAGTAAAAAGTTAATGGAATCATCAAGGTGAGGAGGTTTCAAAGAAAGAAACTGGATACAAATACCCATGTGGAGGTTTCAAAGAAAGGAACCGGATACAAATACCCATGTAGAGGTTCAAAGGAAAAAACCAAGAAGAGGCTCAAGAAGCAATTTTTCAAAATAAACAAGAGTCAAAGACTCAAAGAAGTGATCTCATAGAAGATCCAAAATAAAGTGATGTGGAGAGAATCATGAATAAGCCTCAAAAAGGTACAATTTTTTTTGCAAGAAGTATAGAACCTCATAGAGATGAATCGACCAAAAGTTCAAAATGAGCAATGCGGTTAGAATCTTATGAGGATGAATTATCCAATTGCACCTATAAAAATTCAAGTTAATAACTTAAGTGACCTGAAAGGAGGTGGTAATCCAAGGTGAAGAGTCTTAGAAGAAGACTTAGAAGTTTGATAGCACAAGAGGCTACTGTTATGAAGGATCAAGCAATGCATTGCATACATGAATGGACAGAATGGATATATGTGAACTGCAAGGCACTTTTTGATCAGACCAGAAGAGTTATTGATGCAAATGAAGCTGTTCTGGAACCTATACTTAATCAGGAACAATCTCCAAGTGGGTTCACCCAAATTAAGGATCATAGGAAGAAGTTATAATAAGTTTAATCTGGACTAAACAGAAAAAAATGTCTCGGACATATATCCAATGTTTTGAAGTTTCTATCCAAACAAGGAGGAATAAAATTATGAACTCAAATGTTATGGAAAATAGACTCAACAAAGAGTCTACAGAAGGTGGATTTAAGTCTACATGTGTTATGGTTGAAAAGATATCAATTTTTCAATAATGATGTTCTAAGAAGGAAGAATTTGTCAAGTTTAACAAGTTTGAAGTTCGGGGTAACAACCAAAGAATGGTATGAACTACATAAAGAAGGTGGTTTCTATTTTAAGATCAGAAAATTAAATTTAACAATGAAGTTAAGGGAAAAAAAGTCAAGTTGAAAATAAAAGGACTTGGCTAGGTTTAAAGAATCCTCTAATCAAGAGGGTCTACACTTTTTTCCCTTAGTGAGGTTTTCTTCACTAAGGGTTTTATTGAGGTAGATCTTATTGGTTCTAAGTTTAACCAATTCACATTAAGTTAATTTTAAGGGTGAGTATTGAGATGAAGATCTCAATGTGATCATCATGGGTGATCACTTAACCCATTCACATTAAGTTAAGTTTGAGGGGGAGTATTAAGATGAAGATCTCAATGTGATCATCATGGGTGATCAATTAATCAAGATGAGAAAAAAAAAGATGCTTGAAAATATTAGCTAAGTGTTTAAAGGACAATTAATAAAGATCACTCATTCAAGTGTGTTAAATAAATGCTTGAGAATGGTTTATGATTCTCAGACGTAATAAACATGGGCTAGATGGTTATATTCAAGATGTGCATAATTAGGGGAGTTCTAATGTTCTGGTTAAAGTCTAAAGATATAAAGATAGAGTAACAATACTCAACCTTCGAGAAGAAAAGAAAGGATATTGGAAAGAGACTGGAAAAAGCAGACTAAAATTAATTGGCTGAAAGCAATTATCAAGCAGTCCATAGCTTATGTCATCATTTTGTCCAAAGCCTGCCATTGCACATCAGCTCATGTTGCACATTAATGCTCAATTAGAGCCATTTGAATTTAGAATTTATGTGTTATGTTCATTGTACTTAGGTCATGAGTTTTCTCTTTAAATATGTTGTATTGGTCACTTTTGTAAGTTAAGTTGAGAGTTAATATCTCTCTCTCTCTCTCTCTCTCTCTTCAAATACTCAAACTCTCTCTAATATCTCTTTATACTCTCAGTTAAGTTTTCTCACTATACTCAAGCTATTCTCCTTTATACTTGTCCTTAAACTTTTGATTATTCTCTTATAAGACATTCTGGTTACTAAATTATACATCTTTCATACTTGTTCTAAGTCTCTTCTTTTATTCTCTTGGTTACCTTATGCAAAATTTGTTCTTGTTCTTGATATTTCTTCATTCTTTACTCATTTAATTTCAAATTCTAACACACAGGATTAAACACCTTATGCTGAGAAGGAAAATAATTCTTAAAAAGGCTTCTGATTCATGTATTCATGTGCAAATATCAATTTGGTATATGTAACAATTTACTTGGTAAGTGATATACTTGTATTTTAGCATGTTTATAGCTTTGTTTTGCATCCATTTTAGGTTAGATTCATGATCATTTAGGTTAGTATTGGTGCATTTGCATATGCATTTTCATATTTCAGGTGATAGAGACCATGAAAGCAAGTTATGGATCAAAAGGAGGTAAAAAAAGTGAAGAAACGCTCGAAAACAGGGCATATCGGTCATCACATCGGCCAAAAACAGAGCACCTGGCCGATGTGAAGATGGAGAAAAGCCAGGAGCTACTATCGGTGGGAATATCGGTCAAGGTCTGACCGATATGGCCACATCGGTCAGGCATATCAGTCAGCCTTGACCGATGCAAACCAGCTAAGTCAACATTTTAGTCTTTATTTTGAGTTTTTGACCCAATTTTAGTGGGTTAACCTAAGTGTTTTAGGGTTAACCCAATGGATTTTAGCTTGAGTATTTAAACCTTTACCCTAATTTTTAGGGAGGTGAAGCTTTATTTTCCTAAGAACCTTTGTAATCACTTTTGATTTCTCATCTATTTTGAATTCAATTTCTTGTTTTGATTGTTGTTTTCATTCTCAAATCTACTTTTAATCATGTTTATTCACAAATCTCTCATAAGATCTTGTGCTAACCTTATGATTAGTGAGTAGTGACCTTTGGGTGAATGGTTGGGTAGATTTAGGAAATTAGATGAAGGATTGTGGTGTTTAGGAATTTTAATTCATAAACCTTCTTATAAATGATGCCCTTAATGCTAGGATTGAATTGATCTCTCACTTCTAGGACTTAGGAATTTTGCGCCCGGAAGGTGTTCGACAAAATGCCGGATCATGTCTTTATAAGCTAAATGAGGCATAGCCAAGGAATTACNTTTGGGTGAATGGTTGGGTAGATTTAGGAAATTAGATGAAGGATTGTGGTGTTTAGGAATTTTAATTCATAAACCTTCTTATAAATGATGCCCTTAATGCTAGGATTGAATTGATCTCT
>OVBE01016044.1:0-11137 GCA_900406425.1 Iberis pinnata | reverse complement strand
AGAATCAGGAAACTTAGATTTCATTAGCATTGGGTAGCTGAGGTTCTGTTTCTGTATACGTGTACGTGTTCTTACCTTTAGTCTTCTGCTAAAGCTCATTCCCTTTTGAGGGAACCCTTATTCTGAATTATTAACCATTGCATGAAGGGGTCATCTTTCCTTCTTAACATGTCCTTTGACCAAATGAGTTCATTGAACGCATATGACTTAATCCATGGTTCCTAATTAATGAATGTTAAAGGGGCAAACGAAGTTGATGCATTATGGAAGTTGGAATTGGTATGTGATGAACTGTGATGAGTATGGCTAAGGTTTTTAAGTAGGACGATTTTAGGATTGCACTATAGAACTAGTAACCAGGACATTTATATTACATGTGTTAGCAATATATTTTGGTTCTGAGTTCCCACTTTACCTCTCACCCAGACTTCTGAATTACTTGCTTGAGGGCAAGCAAGAATTGAGTTTGGGGAAGTTTATGTCTCTGCATTTTTATGATTTTTATAAGTCATTTAGCATCATTTTTAGGTCTTTTAGTTCTAGCAAGTTTGCAATTTTTAGGAAGTTTTGCATTAGCACTCGCATATACATGCATTTTGGAGATTTTTCAGGACTTTCAGGAGCTTTCATGATGTTGTTGCGGATTTGGAGAAGTAAAGGGAAATATGTGGAACGGAACCAGCTCAAGTGTAGATCAACTCAGGACTTAACCAGACCATCAAGCTAAGATGAAGCTGGCTCGATTTCATCATGGCATTTGGCTCAACCACAAGAATCTTCCATTTCGATCCCGTGATCAAGCCATGCCAACTCCGACTCGATCCTCGATCGAGCCAAACCTCATCTTGTTACTTTGGCCCGACTTGATAGTCAACCGCGGCCATACTTCTTTGGCTCGACCACATAATCACATGGCGCGATCACCATCGAGCCAAGTGATCGAGCCGTGTTGTCTCGCTTTGTTTCGCCTCGATCGTGCACACCTTGGCCGGCTTGATCCTGCTTTGCTCGATCACTCCAGCTTGATCCCATCTTCTACATGGCTTGATCACATGTGTTCTTCAGCTCGAGCCCAAGCAGCTCCGACCCGACTATCTCGAACTAGGATGGACCTGACCCAAGACCCAACTTAATGATTAGTTTTTGTCTTTTATGCGTTTTAGGGCTTTTTCTAAACACTATCTAAAGCACTAAACGCCTCCATTTGGAAAATGGGTTTTCTTTTTTCATTTTTAGGTTTTGTCTTAGGTTTTCATTTTCTCTCTTTTGTTCTTAGTGTTCTTCATGTTAAAACTCATATTTTACTTAAGTTTATGTTAATCTTCTATTTTCTTCATTTTCCTGCATAGATTAGGGTTGTGAACTATCTGGTGCATGTTGATTTACGTTTTAAAGATTTTAATCTTGCTTTTAGTTTGATCATTTCCTCTGTTTTTCGTTATTGTTTCATTGATGTTCATATTTTCTAGGTTGGTGTTCTTGACGTTTTAGATCTTCATCTTCTACATCTCTGTTTGTTTTGGTTTTCAGCACTAGTTTTAGGGTTTCATAAAGTATGTTCTATGTTGTTGGAACTTAGATATAAATGTCTTCCTTAGTAGCTTTGTGTTCATGTTTCTCTGATTTTGCATCCATCATGCATAGTGAGTAGTGACTTAGGTTCATTGGGGATGAGATAGGTTAGTGTTGTTTCGTTGTTCCTCCTAGGTTTCTAAGATTTATGGTTTAATAGATCCCTTTTGTTTCATTGTTCTTAATGCTCATTTCGACCTGACCCGTTGAGATCCGAACTTAGGCATTTCAGCACCCGAAAAGTGTACAATGAAATGTCAGATCATGGTGATTTCAGAGATTTTAACATCCTAGCCTAAGGAATTAGATATTTAGGGTGCTTATTGGCTTAGGTAGATTGGTTCGTAGTGCTTATTAGGTAGAGTTTTGTTAAAAAAGTTAGGTCTGGATACTACCTAGTTTGATTTCATCTGTCAAGGAATTGGATCTGATTGCTTATGAATCTATCGTCTAGGGATAGTTCTTGTTTGAGGTATGTTAGACACTTAGGGAGTTTGAGGAGGAACGCTACCCAATTACCCCATCCTTAGGGACCCTTTCTTTGTTTGCATCCTTTACTGTTTTAATTCCTGTTTTTAATTTAATTGCTATCTACCCTTTTTAGTTTTGCATGCTTACCTTTTTCTGTTTTAGTTTCCTGCATGTTTTGCTTGCTTAGAACCTGTTAGTAAACCCCCTCTTTATTTCTTGGCTTGACTTAAGAGAACCATTGCAACCTGATTGTTAGCATCAGACCTGACTGGATTGATAACCCATCTATACTACAATGATATGCAAGTATAATGGGGATTGATACCTAAAAAAAAACTTGTTATCAACTAACTATGCAAAAGTGGTACTAAAGATGTTCAAGTCTGTGATTTTTCTCGGGTTTAGTATTCCGAGAGTTTTCATCAGTGATGGAAGCACTCATTTCATCAATAGGGTCTTTAATGGATTGATTAGGAAGCATGAGGTGAAAAATAAAGTCGCAACACCATATCACCCTCAAACAAGCGGACAAGTGGAGGTTTCTAACAGGGTAATCAAAGCTATCTTGCTAGAAAACGTTAAATGGGTCAAGGAAATATTGGTCTTTGTAGCTTGATGATGCTCTATGGGCATACATAACTGCATTCAAGACCCCTATTGGTACTACTCCTTTTAACCTTGTATATGGTAAAGCTTCTCACTTACCTATAGAATTAGAGCACAAAGCTGCATTGGCTGTAAAGTTACTAAACTTTGACATAAAAACCGCAGCAGAAAGACGTCTCATTCAACTCCACGGGATTGACGAAATTCGCCATTTAGCATATGAGAACTTCGCATTTCTACAAGGAAATGACTAAAGCTGCACATGACAAGAAAATCATTCCACGAGATTTTCAACCAGGGGATCAGGTATTGATCTTTAATTTTCGATTGAAAATATTCCCTGGAAAGTTGAAGTCTATGTGGTCTCGACCGTTTGTTATAAAAGAGGTGAAACCATATGGTGCGGTTGTGCTCAATAATCGCCAAGAAAATGATTTTGTGGTGAATGGACAAAGGCTTAAGCCTTATCTAGCTGCTTCATATCTCATGGAGGAATCTGAGATTTCTCTTTTTGATCCAGCCTCAATTTAGAGGTAAGTATCGTCAGGCTCATGACGTTAAACAAGCGCTGAGTGGGAGGCACCCCACTATTTTGTGTCTTTATTTTAGTTGTTATAAGTTTAGAGTCGGTTTTTGTTTTTGCTTTACTAATTTTTAACTATTAATTTTGAGTTCAAAGTGTTTCACAAAGTTGAGAAAAAGAAGATTTGGTCGAGTGTTCAGTTCGATCGATCCAAACAAACAGCGAGTTCCGGAAAATTCGATCGATCGATCTGTCTATGGATCGACCGATCCATCGGGTGAAAAATCAAAGTTCAAACACGGATCGAACGATTCGTCTATGGATAGATCGATCCAAATCACCCAGAAAATATGATAAATTGGATCGACCGATCCATGCAGCGATCGATCGATCCATCGATCAGATAAGTCGAATTTCTACTTAAATTGAACCGATTTTCATATTTTTAACCAGTTTTCACTTAATTTTGACCGGATTTCTTCTCTTCTTCTCCCCTATTTTAAAATTTCCCTCATTCGCCATTGTTACCACTCAAGTTTTATCTAAAACCTCTCATATCCCATTTGATCAATCTCCATCAATTTTCAACCGATTTTAGCGTTTCTTGATCCTATTCCACTCGGTTTTTCTTGCTCATTCCGAATCTCCAACTCGTTTTTCAATTCAAGAAAGGTATGGAACACTAACCCTCTTAGAAATTTCGAAAATTTTAGGATTTTTAGGGATTTCGGGTTTAGGTTGATTTAGGGATTGGAATTGGTTAGTTATGGTCTTATTGCATGTATTTGTTAACTATTTAAGACATGCATTATGATTTTGGATGATTTGTGTTGAAATTTTGGGATTTTGAATGTTCGGTTTGAAATTTTCATAGGGATTTCGGGTTTGGTACTCTTAAGTTTGTTCTATGGAATTATTTTGCTTAGTTTAGAATGTGGAATGCTTTAGTATTGATTTTGGATTGCTAAGATATGTTGGTTTGAAGTCCATTAGTTTTAGTTACATTTTTTATGAAAATTTTCATTAGGATTGTTCTAAATCTTTGGAATTGGTTGTGTCTTTATGGTAGAAGAAATATCTTGATTCTTGCTAATTGAACTAGTATTGTTCGATCATTGCTTAATACTTCATAACATGGTGGGTTTAGATTGATTAAACATATTTGCTTTGGATTGAATAAGCCACTAACTTCGCTTTGAGATCTTTTTCTCTTCATGATGGATTCACATGAATTCTGATACGATGCTGACGATTCCGAAAACAAAAGTGATGAAGTACGACCACCAGCACAATCAGCGAGTCAAACTACTGGTACAAGGCAATCCACTCGGTCCCGAACCACTATAAAAACTCAACCACAAACCGATCGTCCGAATTTTACTAGACCACCTCAATAAAGAAGACGCGAGCAACTGATAAAGAGAAAGGGAATCGGTCGCAAGTAGTTGTACAAAAACAAGGAAGAAGAAGAAGAAGAGGACCCAATCCTTGAGCCGAGGTTTACTCAATCTCCATGTCCTCGCACACCAAAGACGTTGTTTAATAATTGCCGCCTCGATCTGGTATATTCCAAACTCAAGAGTCACAAGGGTTGGAAGGAGCGAGAATACACTGACAAGTGGTATCAGTTCGATTCCATGTTCTACAATGCTCTACTTAAGAGTTTGATGGAGCTGACCCAATTTGCCGACCATGCAACTTTGACGGTATTGGGTGTTGATAGTGATGTAGTAGAGATCTTCACTCGGATGCGTCTCGAAACCTTCCCTTTCCGAGACTATTCCCTCTATCCCGATCTAACGAGGCAGTTCTTGGCCTCATTCCACATTCACAACCCCGGTTCAGATCCACGGTACCCCTACATGGCCGATACGAGGTACAATTCTTTTGCCTTGGTCGTCTTTACCAGATTCCAATGGTGGAGTTTGGTCCTATTTTCGAATTCCGGGTAGATGGGCGCCTTCCAGAACTGCCCAACTTCTATTCCTACAGTGATTTGTGGGATGTTATTGCAAATGGACGGTATAAATCTTGAGAAGTGAAGCTTACCGACATCCGCAACCCGGCTATTCGCATAACACTTAAGATCTTGGGTTACACATTTTCTGGCAAATCAGAGGCGGCAGCGGTTAACTCTCAGGAGCTTGAGCTCCTACATTACTCCTTATGCCATTTCACGATGATTACGTATGAAGCTGATCATGACCGATATCGTCATGACGCTAACTTGGGATGGATTTTCACCTAGATCTTAGCTAGCTGGAAGATTGATGCGCTACGACACCCGACTCGGGTTGAGGTGATGGGTAATCTAGCTACCCCGGTTTTACAGTATGTCAGGATTCCTCTTGGGCTGTTTACTCCAGCAAAGACGACCAGCCGCGAGGATTGGGCTTATCTCTTCTCGACCAGGTGGTTCACGAAGACCATAGCCTACATGTTTCTGTATTCGGGAGGTCAGAGGTGCAAGATTCAGATGTTGTAGCAGGACATCACTAGCATCACTTCCCTAGAGAACATTCGCTTTCTACCGGGAGCTGATCGCCTACTTGGGGGAGCTGCACTTGTACCGGATGCACCGAGACTCCCCAAAGAGCATGTTCGGAGTCGGCGGTCCACTCAACGATGTCAGCGGTATCTTATTCTAGAGGACAATTCACCCATCCTACCTGAGGACTACAGTGAGTTCGATTTGCCACCTTAACATTCTTACTTCAGGGACGCCAAGACAATCAGATCGATTGCAGATGTCGCTGAGAGGACTCACAGCATGGTTCAGAGGATATGAAGCGCGATAGCAAAGATCGGACGCCCAACATGCTTTAGAGCACATCAGGATCAGAGTGATGATGATGAAGAGCCTTCGGCTAGAAGAGACAGAGGAGGCGACAGCTCGGGACAAACTTAAGACTGATGGTGCTGCATTTCTGAGTACCTTTTTCACTTTGGACTTATGTATTTTATTTTTATTTTGAATTTTATATGGTTAGACTTATTTATTTTCTGGTCATTTTTCCTTCTTCTGGATTTATTTTTACGCCAAGACAGTGTGAAGTAAGTATGGGGAGACAATATGATGGTTACTAACGTTATTTTGATGTTTTCTCATTTTGGCAAAAAAATTTTAAAAAAATCATTTTGTTTAGATGAGTCTAGTCGAGTCGAAGGAACAATGACCATAATCTATGATGACTACTAACTCGGTGTAAGTTCGATATCATTCTCTACTTGACCACTGACTTAGATTAATTGCCGCACCTAGGATTGGAACCCCATTGACTGATTTCTATGCTTTTGAAAGTTCCGATCTTTTGGATTTTTAATGATTTGATGCTAGCTCTATTTGGATACGACTTAAATTTGATCTTAAATTTTCTTGCTTATGGTGTTGGTTATACTTTGAAAAGCTAGGTATTTTGCTCTTCAGTTCTCTGTAACATCGACAAGATCTTTTAGTATGATATGGATCCTTTCTCTCCCTCCCTTCAAAAAATAAAAGACGATTCAGAAAAAGGGTTGAAAGCGTGACCTAAAAGTCCGCAGTCAATCCCATCGAATAGCCGGCTGCTAAAAAGTATGTCATTAGTTGTGTGGTGGTAAACACTTCATTTGTATTGGTTGTCTAGGATTGGTATCTCATAGTTTTTGGTGTCTGAACTTGGGTTGCTGAGATTCTGAGAGTTCATGTGTGGTCCTTTTCAAACCTCTTCTTCATATGTGATTATTGCTTTACTTGACGACAAGCAAAGATCTAAGTCTAAGGGAGTTGAAATCACTCGGTTTTAACGCTTTTTAGTGGGTATTTATTCTTATTATTTAGCGTTATCCGAGTGTTTTTCTTGTGTTTTTAGCATGTTTTCATGATTCTTGGTGTTTGGGACGTTTTGGAACAAAAATGATGATTTTCATGAGCATTCAAGTGCAAATGGACCAAATAGACATGGAAGGATCGATCCGGAGTGAATAATGATCGATCCAGGGCTGGGACAAGGAGAGATTGATCGATCCAAGCAGGGATCGATCAATCCAAAGCACTGTAAGAGTTACGTAGAATCAGATCGATCGATCTGGGCTGGGACAAGGAGAGATTGATCAATCCAAGCAGGGATCGATCAATCCAAAGCACTGTAAGAGTTACGTAGAATCAGATCGATCGATCTGTCTATGGATCGATCGATCCCTTTATACGAGCTGGAGAGAAATCAAGCAAAAAGACATATTTTTCCTCAAGAACTATTATTTAGTTATTTTTTATTTGGGTTTTATTTTATTTTTTTAATACTATAAAAGCCTTTTGGCTTATTTTATTTTAACAAGTTTTTTATCGCTAAAGAGAGTAGAGAGTTTTTCAGAGAGAAAAGATCTACATTTGTATTTGAGAAGATTTCTGAACTGTGGTTTCTTTATATACAAGTTTGCTTTGGAAATCTACAATGTTTACTCAATCTATGATTTATGTTCTTGCAAGCATGTCTGAGTAGTCTCTTTGTTAGGTTTCAGGGTTTTCCTAGGGGAAACCATGTTAATTGTTAGGGTTTTAATAGAAAGGATTGAAATTTGTTAGGTTTAGAAGTCTGATCTAGTATAGATGAATAAGTGTCTTTGCTTTCGGAGTATTGTCTTAGGGGCTTATAAACATATCGAATCTGAATTGCAATGCATGATCGAATTATCTAAATATGGCGGGAGTTTGTCTTTAGTAATTCCATAATAGGGATCTAATACTTCGGTAGGAGATTAGTCTATTGTTGTTTTTCGAGTTTGGAATTATTTTCAATAATCAATCCTGCATGTTAACCTTGACCTTTAACCTGAATACTTGCGGAATTCTCTATTGCCTAGCGTTTTCGTTAATTGTTTTACAACTGTTTTTACTTTATCGTTATTTTCATTTCTTGATTACAATCACTATTTTAATATGTTCTTAGCTTAATTCGATTTAAAACTGAGAGTCGTGCTTTCTTGGTCTCTGTAGATTCGATCCCTCATATACTACTGTGTTTGCTGTGCACTTGCAGTGAATATATTTGGATTAAAACCTGAGTGTATCAGGAGGAGATTAGTCTATTATTTTCTTTTGAGTTGAGAACTATTTTCATTATAAAATTTTTCATGTCAACCTGAGCTACAAACTTGATAACCTGTGGAATTTTCTAACTCCTAGAACTTTCTTTAATTTCTTACAACCGTTTTATATTACTGTCTTTTTACAATTGCTTTAAATCAAACAATCTTTCTTATTATTGCCTTAGCTAGATTCGAACGTTTGACTGAGAATCGCAAAATCTGGTCTATGTGGATCGATCCCTTATATACTACTGCGTTTGATGTGCACTTGCAGTGAATATATTTGGGTTAAAACCTGAGTGTATCATTGATTTTAGGATCCATACACATCATCACCATGGGTGCATGTAAGAAGAATTTTGTGTGCACTTTGTCTATAAAAGACGTTTTTGATCATCGTGTAGTTCACACATTTGGATTTTAGGCGTCGTGTTTTTCACTTGTCTTACGTGGATTCCTTCGATCTCCAATCATGAACGAACTCGGTGGTTTCTCTATTTTCTGGATTACTATTTTCTGTAAGGAAGTTGTCAGCGTGATGGATGCTAGCTTGTTTGCCAGTTGATACTCGCATCTTAGTATTTTTACTAGCTCAAAGAAGTCAAACTTTACGGCAAGATGCCTCACCATGTTTAGATACTGATCCATCATTACGTTTTTGGCTTCGTATTCGACGTTATACTTGTATTCCAATAAATAAGAGTCACATAAAGCTTTCTTTCCTAAGCTTACATTCGTTTGGCAAGGCGGTTCCATTCAATTATTGTTTCGTACTCGACTTTCTTATTGGACGTCGTGAAACCTAGGCAAAAAGATTGTTTTAGGATTCCGCATGTTTGAGATTCTACTTGGATACCGACATTGACTCATTTTCATCGTGATGATCCGTCTACGTGTAGGGTCCAAGGTTTGAAAGATGTATTTATTCTACCGAGCTTATGTTGCAGCTTGGCCAAGAAATCTGGCAAAACTAGGAAGTTAATCATAGTGCCCGCTAGTTATTTAATGGTATAACCTAATGTTGTCCTTCGTTTAACCTCGTCGAAGGTAACGTCCTCGAATGTTACTTTGTCAATGTGGTGCGCTCCAGTAGGAGTTTTGGCACGCACAAACAAACTTGCCATAATTGTCTATCGGAGTCTCATCTTTATAGATTCTTCTCGTAAGATTGTGAATTTTGCACGTTGCTCATTCAGTAACTGTACTACTTCCTAAAGAGTTGGTTCTTCGTGTTCGTTGTGATGTTCATCCCTACCAAGATTATCCTTATGCTTCTTGAGGTTGGTCTTATCAGTTTCCTTGTGCTGATCGCCTGCTAGATCATTGTCCCATGCTCTTTAGTGGCTTGTGATCCACATTTGAGGACATTTTCAGTTCTTACCGATGTTTCTTTTTGAATCTCTTGACACATTTTTGTTTAAAAATTTAGTTTCCCACACACATTGCCATTTTTTGAATCATGATCTCACCTAAATTGTTAAGTTAGATGGGGACTTTTGGGTAACGCGGTTTATAAAAATAGTTATTTATTCTGATGTGATCCTAAGTGTGAGGATCAAGTCCCTGAATGATTTTCCAATGGTTGTGATGTTAATGAAATGAAACTGGAGTGAATTGATACGATCTTAATGCTATTCCCCTTGGATCTTTATNATGATAAAACAAACAAAAGATGATGATCTTGTTTGAGAATTGAATGGATTCTCAAAAGACTGCGCTTGTAAGAGAAATCCAGAATTCAAGTGGTTTGGCTCTCACCACTTAGAATTGTTTTGAGTCGATAGTATAAGGGTTTTAGAATGAAAATTGACTGGTTTTTATTGATAGATTCGTNNTTATTGATAGATTTCGTCCACAATATAAAGGAAGAAGGTTGTACATGCACAGCTTCTTGGAAATACACAAAACAATTAATACAAAAGGCTCTCATGCAAGTTTAAATGAAGTTTGACTTTAAAAACGAAAATAAGGTAGAAATGGATAGAAATGGGCCTAAATATCATCAAGAGGCTCTTGTATAAGTGTTGTGAACAAGCCTCATTAAAAACCTTGTTTGGAAAACCCAATGGGACAAAACCAAACCAAGGAAAAGAGTGGAAGTCACAACACCTCTCTTGATGATTATCTAGGTAGCTTATATCACAACCAATGTGGATGGATTAGCATGAACTAGACTGCCCGAGATAGTATAGAGAAGTTTTTGAAATGTAGCTTCAGGTCCAAGACTTTTATTCTCTTTTTCTTTCTTCTTGATACTTGTCCTAATGCTCCAGCAAGTTGTTTAGCCTTTGATCTTCTTATTATTCCAGCTTGAAACTCCAAGATCTTCTTATCAACAAGCTTATCCTTATCTTCAAGTTCATAAACTCCTTGATCCAAAGCTGCTCCCGCAAGTTCTAGTTTAGTGCTGGTCAGGATCATATCATCCTCTCCCACTTCAAAAAGATTTGTCCTAAAATCTGATTTTCCTTTGAGCACATCTGGTTTGTTGTATAGTTCAATGCCTCTTTGAACGCCCTTGTGAATCAGTATAATTTCCAGTGGCTAATTGAAATTTATGTCTAAAGTCTTCACGTTTTCTCTCCATGAGTTTTCTCTTAAAGCTTCCAGACTTGTTTCCTTGCAAGATCCACAAACAAATAACAAGCAATCACTCTTCTCAANTCTTCTTTTAAATCAGACATAAAAATCAGAAAAGTGCATAAACCTAGAGTGTTCTATTTGTTACTCAAACATTCAGCAATTTGAATACATAATCAGCAAGTTTTTTTCTTAAATCGAACACATGAAATAAACAAGTTCCCACAGAAGATGATTAGTCATTTTTAACGTTTAAAACTTGTTAACTTCAAAGAACAAATTCAAAGTTCATATTATGTTCCCTACTTACACATAACA
>OVBE01016042.1:180-11139 GCA_900406425.1 Iberis pinnata | reverse complement strand
TTCATAAATCTAATAAAGAAGAGTTATTTCTTTATTTATAAGTCTTATATTCCAACATCTTTGTGTAGTTGTAGTAACAATTTGGCCAAAGAAATTCAAAAGCATTACCCCCACAACTCCATTCTACACTAATGCAAAAGAAAGATCTCATATCTTCACATTGATATCAGAAGTTACTGGAGGTGAAGCAACCAGATAATATGAAATCACATCTCAAGGAGTCTCTATATTCTACCTTCTTTTTTGGATTGTTCAGACAATTACTTTGCCATTCTAAGTGCATCTGCTGCAGCAAATAATTTGGCCTCCTCTGCCTCTTTTGTCACCTGCTCCAACTTCATGGTTGTTTCCATCAATTCCTATTTTGCTTCCTTATCGTTTGTCCAAACCAGACCCACACTTTCTCTCTAATTAGTTTCTGGTAGATTCTCACTTCTCGAGCTCGTATTGTAATACACAACGATATATTTCAATGTTTTCACCTTGAGAAATGATTTCTCAAGGTTACAATTGATACTTCAAGATCTCTTTTCTCAGAATCAACAACCTCATATATGTCACTATTACTCCTCTTTTCCATCAACAAATTACAACTTGATTTCCCCGTTAAAGCCGCTAATTCAGCCCTCAAATTATACTGAAGAGCATAAGCAATATGTAGCTTAGTTTTCAGTTTTCACATCATCAGTCACGAACCTCTTGATTAAGCTTTTCGATATCATTAGAATTCATTAGAAAAGCTCTAAGAAATATCCATTCATGCTAGGTTAAAAACTACATAGAATTTATGTTGAATCAAGATTTAACAATTAGGTCAAACTCTGATCTTGTGGGTAAAAGGCTAGATTAATCTTAAGAAAAATTTCCTATATCTTAACTAAAGTAATTACATGGGTATTTATACTTGAAATACATGCTTAAAACCCTAATTATATGAATTAAACTAATGGGCCTGGAGCTGGAAAGCCCAGCTCGTCAGATCGGCCCACCTAGGTTCTGTCCTTCTAAATCCCCCTTTGCTCCTTCAGATCGGTGTCCATCCGGGCCTTCAGTCGAAATGGGCTTTTGGGCAGGTGCTACACCTGCTATCAACAGTTAGTCCCCCCAGGTCGGCGACGAGTTGGCAAGTCGGCGATTGAGCTTCTAAAGTTAAAAGTTTATTTCGGCTGAAGTGCCTTTAATGCTTCGTAGCCTTTTGCGAATTGTTTTCGTAGGAGAAGCTAGAGGGTCACACCTTTATATATTCCCACGCGCAATGATTTTGTTCCTCGGTAACCGTCGTCTTTCCAGGGTATAAATACCCCTCCACACATTCATTCTCATACTTCACTTTTCAGAATTTCTTCATAGATAGAATTGCTCTCCCTTCTCTCTTCGTTCTCTCTCTAGAATTTTAAGCTCGGCGGTGTATCTTTAATAGCTCAATGACTTGCTTGATTTTAAACTGTGTTTACCTCTCGTGTGAACCCTAATGAATCTTCAGCTTCCTGCGACGATCTGAGTGACGCCGACCTAGAGGTATCTCTTGAAGAACGAGCTCCTCAAGGGAATTGGGTTTCTCTAGATGACGAACTGACAGGTCTCACGCCTACTAAGTGTCCGGAGAAAACGATTCGGGAACTCGTCCGAGATTTTCCCTTTTTTAACGGGATCCCGTTCCTGATTCCCAAACCACATGAACGACCTTGGGACTGTCCCCAAGGTTATGTATGCCTATATGAATCCCTTTTCAAGAAGTGCCATGTTTGGCTCCCCTTGACGAAGTTGCTGATCTTGTATTGCGCGAGACAGAAGATCGCCATTTCGCAGTTATCTGCTCTTTCAATTAGGAAAATGATAGCTCTGATGGCTCATGCTCATGAGTTCGGAGTGGAGCTTGGCGTCAGGTACCTGGAAAACATGTCGTCAATCAACCTGATAGTGCAGAAGAGGACAAGGTTGAACATGGGCTTTGTCTACATCAACTTTAAACCTTAGTACAAGTTGATAACTATAGGTGCAGGAGACAAGATCCATGGTTGGAAAACAAGATATTTCTTTTTGAAGGTTGTCCCAGAGTCCGTCGGCAACGTAGGAAGAATCCTGAAAAGGAAGTGGGCAGAAACCTTCGGTAGATACCACCTAGGACCGCCGAGCTGATACTTATAAATTTTTCATGAATCTAACTCAGCCTTTGTTGTTATCTACAGAGCTGCATTTGAACACTGGTCCCTTTCCGCCAAACTTTCTTGAAGATGTTGTGAGGTTTTAGGAGGCAGGAACCTATCATATTAATTAGTTCGACCTCAGACGTATTCAACAGTGCATCCCATTCATCAATTCTGGTAAGGTTATGTAGGCATCTATTGTTAATTTGCATAAGTGTTCGCCTAACTGTGAGTTGTCATTTTGTAGCCAACTAGGATCTCAATAGTTGCCCTGTTAAGAAAATCAAAAGGATGGGTCGCCCAAAACCTATAGCAGATTATGCTACCGAGCTAGAGATATCAGCCTTTAGCTCGAAGAGGAAACTCGAGTAAACGTCTGGTTCTACGGGTAGTGAAGATCCATGCCCTGCTCTGGTAACTAGAAAGAGGTGTTGATCCAACTGGGATCGCGAGTATCGCGAGGTGGTGGTAATTGACGAGGCGGAAGAGCCGGGTTCAGCTATTGTTCCAACGGAGGAGCAAAGCTTAAAAGAAGAGGTCCTTGTTGAGGGACAAAAAATAAATGAGGGTGTTCCTACTAGGGAACACCAACAACAAGAAAATGCTCCTGAGCAGCAACAGGAAGTTCATGCCGAGGAAGTTCCTGTTACCCATCCATCTGTTCCACCACCTGCTCCTACTAGTGGAACTGCAATAGTCTCTCAAATGCTGGGAGAGATGATTGGGGACATAGAGCCCATAGATGGCAGTTTAGAGACATTTTCTCAAGAGTTTCCTCATCTTCTTGAAGCAGGTGGTGATGATGAGGATGAGGTAGATGAGAAAGAGGAGGAGGATGAAGCTGCGAATCCTCAAGATGTCGAGAGAGGAAGATCCCAATCAGAGAGGCTGAACAACTCGCGAGCGAGTTGGAAATTCTCCTTCACGCACAAAGGCGTGATGTTCTCGCAAGATAGGTAGGCATGCGTGGGCTTGGTGAATCACCTCGGGGAAAACGGCCTGATCATTCCTACAGTAGATCGGCTGATGGCACCTGAAATTTATGAAGCTTTATCTCGGCAAGCTTGCCAGGTAGATCCTAATCCTTATGTCTTTCTTGCTGGTAAAATCATATAAGTTCTAAATTCTCTATTTGCATGATGTGCAGACTTTGGTGACGACTAATAAGATCATCGCCTTTTACAAGAATAAGCTCCGAGCCTTGTATGGTAATGAAGACGAGCTGATCAGGCTGTCGAAGCTGGTCAGGCTGTCGAAGCTGGTTGACCAAGGCAAGAAGCGCCTCGCCAAAGATCGGCTGAAATTGAACAAGCAAGAGGAGGTGATTAAACAACTTACAACCCAGGTAGCTGCTGTGAAGAGGATGCTAAGTGAAAATGCAGCATCTGCTACCAATGACCTTGCCGCTCTGAGGGCTGAGCTTGAAAACACCTACAGGGTTGCCGTAACAAAGCTTGTCAATCAGCAGGCCATCCTGGACCAACCGGGTGCCAACTTCTTTGAGCTAGGAGAGGCTTATGCTGCCCTTTCGAGAGATTGCATGAGAGAAAGATGAAAAAGCTCCGACTCTCCCGAGTTTCACAAGTCGCACTAACACGGCGAGAAACTCAGGTTGAGTGTGCAATAAAACTCAAGAAGCTTCGGTGTCACGTAGAAGACTGAGACAAGGCTGATCCCATTATTCAGGCGTATTCCCAAGCTAAGGGGACTCTAGAATGCGTGCGGATCATATTTGTAGAAGGCGACACAGTGCCTCCCGAGCTGATGGCAACGCTTGAGGCAGATGTTGCGAAGTACAAGGTGCAATACAAAGAATTAGACATAACTGACGTGATACCTGAAGACTTTGTCTTTCGTCCTCCATTCAACGATCATGGTTCGAACCTAATTTGATCTGCTCAAGGAGGTTCGGACGTTTCTGCCGATGTCCAACCTGCTACTCCAGCAATGCCGAGGGTGTAGTTGTTCCTTTGGAGTAGCTTTCACAATTTTCTTAGGATTGGGGTCGGTCTGTCTTGTACCTCTTGTGTTCTTTGGGGTATTGATTGTTTTTTCTTGGGGTTAGGATCTGCCTTATATGTCGGCGGTTTTGCTGTTATTTTCAGAAGGATTATGTTTTCAGATTTGTTCATCTGTTAGGTCGTTGTTATTCTCTTCGCAAACCATTGTAATGTTGGTACTTTTTGATAATGGAATTGGAGATATGGCTCGGCGTATTCTTTTGTACAACACTTTATTTGTATATTCTTAGTTTAGTAAACATGTTTGTCTATGTTGACATTGAAATGAGAAAGCTTTGATCTTGCTATGTCGGTTGGTTATGAACTGGAGTTCGGCTATTTCATGTTATAAGAATATGGCTAAGGTATAAGTGAACTTTTCTCTAGTCCTTGTGCGAACTGAACATCCACACGATCAAAACCTGGAAGGAGGCGACATGCAGATCGTCCCTTCTGACAAGTGATCTACCGAAAAAAACTTTAGTTTTGTAAATACTCTCTGTTGGAGTATGCGAGTCGGAACTCGACTTTTTAGGTGAGACTTATGCTCAAACGTTGTAACTTTGCACACGCCCAATACTCGTCTTTAGGAGTACGCGAGTCGGAGCTCGGGTTTTTAAATGGAGACTTAAGCTTGAACGTTGTGACTTTGTACGTGTTCAGTACTCATCTTTAGGCGTATGCGAGACGGATCTCGGCTTTGTTAATGGTCTTTGGAGCCATAACAAGAAAACTTTGATCTCGCCGACATCTCCATCTAGGCATAGGGTATGTGTGAGTTATAGCTCGGCTTTTGTTCATAGTTTTTCGAGGTTTGTTTTTTTTTAAGGTATAGTTGGTATAGTTAGGTATGTTAATACTATCAAAGGGCGCCGAGGCTGATTCCGAGATCGTTGAATATGTGGTCAAAATAATTTTTATTAATTGAAATAGCTGCACCTAGTGGGTTGCCTACGTACCCTGATAACAGGGATCAAGCCAGGTCATAGTTCACAGTACAAAGGAACCTAAGAATAAAATGTCTTAAGTTTGGTGGCATTCCAGAAGTTCGAGATCGGCGTTCCGTCTTTAGCTTTCAGTTCGTATACTCCAGTTTTTACTATCTTAGACACTTCGTATGGACCTTCCCACCAAGCTCCCAGTTTTCTGGCGTTTTCTTCTGCCGTGTTTACGTAGGTCATTCGTAAAACCAGGTCTCCTACTTTGAATCTTCTCTGCTTCACGCCTTTGTTGTAGTATCGCATTGTAGCTTGTTGATAGGCGTTTATTCATACGAGCGATCTGTCTCGTATCTCTTTGATGTCGTCGAGGGAATCAAGAAGCATTGCATCGTTAATGGCTTTGTGTTATGATAACCTATCTCATCGTAGATTGAACACTACCGCTTCAGATGGTGCTATGGCTTCGATTCCGTGTGCTGAAGAAAATGGTGTCTGATTGGTGGATTGTCGAGGTGTAGTTTGGTAGGACCATAAGACGCCATCTAGCTCGTCGACCCAGAGTCCTTTTTTAGAATCGAGGCGTTTCTTCAGTCCATCGACTATGAATTTGTTGATGGCTTCGGCTTGCCCATTCGCCTGTGGATACCTCGACGTAGAGTGGTTTAACCAGATGTTCCACATGTAACATGAACAATAAGTAATATGTTAGTAAAAAACGATGTAGTTTGTCGAGGGTGGGACTGGTTCACCGTCCACCTATCGCATGAAGCTTTTATTGTTTTTGCACAGAAATTGGCGCAGTTATCCATCATTATTTCGTACGGGATACCGTGCTGGCAGATTATATTTTTCCATATGAAGTCATGTACCTGCAATACTTATATAACATAGGTCGTTAATGACCCTGTGTATAGGAATCACGGTGTCGAACTGGGAGTCTGTGGTATTTGGACGCGAAACCTGTTTTGCTTTGACCGCTGTATATGATTCTGCTTCAACCCATTTGGTGAAGTAGTCGGTCATTACCAGCAGGAACTTGAGCTTGTTTGTTGCGACCGGAAAGGGTCTCACCACGTCCATTCCCCACTTCATGAACGGGTAGAGGCTTGCCGAAGCGTTTAGCGGTTCGGTGGGTGCATGATTAGTCGGTCTGTGTTGCTGGCACATCTCGCATCGTTGGGTGAACTCCTGGCTATCATGCAGCATCGTCGGCCAGTAGTGTGCTTCTTTATGCGTAAAGCTAGGTAGCGCCCGCTATAATGACTTCCGCCAGCTCCTTCATGGAGTTCGGCAAGAACTTGTTGGACATCATCTCCGTTTATGCACCGTAGTAGGATTCCAAAGGTGGATCGTTTGTAGAGTTGTTCGTCAATGATGGTGTAACTCGCTGCTTTGACTCGAAGTCGCCGTGCTGCCCATTTGTCTTCAGGTTCTTTTCCGGCAAGAATATAATCTTTAATCTCGGTGCGCCAGTCGGGTTTGCCTTGCTGGTCCTATTCTTGTTTGAAGGAGACTAGGTCATCGATGGCGTTAGCCATCATGGTGGTAATGCTTGGTGAAGTTATGTACTCTATAGGGATGGTTCGCTTCAATTTGAGCTTGTTGGTAGAAGCCATGTTGGCCAACGAGTCGGCGAGCTGGTTTTCGGTCCTAGGAATCTTGGTGAGCTTGAAACTTTTGAACTCGCTTACTTTTTCTTGGACCATCTGGTGGTATTGCAGCATCCGATCGTTCTTCGCGGCATATTCTCCACTGAATTGGCTGGTGATAAGTTGAGAGCCGCATAAGGCATGTATGCGTAAACCACCGAGACTCTTGGCGAGTCGCAGTCCTGCCAATAGCGCCTTGTACTCCGCTTTGTTGTTTGACGCTTCAAATTTGAACCTGAAAGCCTTTTTGAGTACTTCTCTAGTGGGTGATTCGAGTCGGACACCTGCACCCGATCCCTGATTCCTTCTTGAACCGTCGACATAGAGGTTCCATGTATCTGGTGGAGGTGTGCTATTTGCTTCAGGTGGGATTTCGGCAATGAAATCTATAAGAACCTGGGACTTGGAACATATACGATTTCGATACTCTACGTTATATTCACTGAGCTCGAATGCCCATTTGGTTAACCTTCCGGACTGGTTTGGGCTATGGAGGATAATGCGGAGTGGCTGATTACTGAGCACGACGATGGTATATGAATGGAAGTTAGGTCGTAGTTTTTGAGGTGCGGATACCACTACCAGAGCTATCTTTTCAATGGATGGGTATCGTTTCTCGGTGTTGTTGAGCGATTTGCTAACGTAGAAGATCGTTTTTTGCTCTCCTTGGTTTTCCTTCACGAGAACGCCACTGACGGCTTCCTTGGAGACTGCAACGTATAGGTAGAGGATCTCGCCGTCTTCTGGTTTGGCAAGTACATGGGGCGTCGTTAAGTAAGATTTGAGCTCGTCGAATGCGACCTGGCACTTTTGATCCCACTCAAAGCATTTGTTTCCTTTGAGGATTTGGTAGAAGGGTAAACTCTTGTCAGTAGACCGGGAGATGAACCTGTTCAGTGCGGCAATACGGCCTATAAGGTTTTGCACTTCCTTTTTCGTCTGTGGAGCTGTCGGGTTGAGGATGGCTCTTATTTGCTTGGTGTTTGCCTCAATCCCTCTCTTAGTGACGATGTACCCTAAGAATTCGCCAGATGTAACTCTGAAGGTGCATTTGGCCGGGTTAAGCTTCATTCCGTAGAGATTGAGCGTTTCGAAGCATTTCTCCAGATGTTGCACAGGCTTCAGCGGATTTAACCAGCATATCGTCAATATAGACTTCCATGGACTTGCCGATCTCGTTGGCGAACATTTTGTTCCCCAGGCGTTGGTAGGTAGCTCCTGCATTTTTAAGTCCGAAGGGCATTACCTTGTAGCAGTAGGTCCCCCTGTCTGTGATGAAGGTTGTTTTTATCCTGATATGCGTGATGCATCATGATCTGGTTGTATTCTGAAAAAGCATCCATAAAAGTCAGGAGTTCATTGCCTATTGTGGCTTCTACTAGTCTATCTATGTGGGGCAAGGGGAAACTGTCTTTAGGACACGCCTTATTGAGGTCGGTGAAGTCGACGCATACGCGCCACTTGCCGTTCTTCTTCTTAACAACAACTGGGTTAGCTAACCACTTTGGGCATCTGACCTCGGCGATTGAGCTAGCGTTCAGGAGTTTTTCTACCTCGTCATTAACTGCTTGAGAGCGTTATGTTCCTAGCTTGCAACGTTTTTGCTTTATTGGTTTGTAGCTCGGGTCCACATTTAGCTCGTGACAGGTGATTGATGGGTCGATTCCCTTCATATCGTCCATGGTCCAGGAGAAAGTACTGACGTTCTGCTTTAGTAGTTTGATCAATTTGGCTTTGGTATTTTCGTCCAGCTCTTTCCCGATTCATGTAGTTCGGCTCGGATGTTCGGTGTGAATACTGACTTGTTCGACTTTTTGTCGAGCTCCGGCGTGGAGTTATAGGTCAGCAGAGGGCTTGCGAATTTATCCGATACCTGCAAGGTTTGCGTATGATGCTCTGTCAGGAAACAAGTCCGGGCTACGCGCTGATTTCCCTTAATCGTCCACGTCCACGTCCCCCTTCCTGTTGGGAATTTAATGCATTGGTGATATGTCGATACTGATGATTTCATGGAGTAAAGCCATGGTGTTCCCAAGATTACATTGAACCCCAAGTCCTGTTCCATTACGGCGAATTTGACCATTTGGGTGGACCCTCCAGCCTGAACAGGCAGCTTGATCGTTCCAGCTGAAGAAACGGTTTCGCCACTAAAACCTGTGAGTGTTTTGTTGCCGTCCTTGATTAGGTCCGCACTGATTCCCATGTTATCAAGTGTCCTTTTAAAAATGATATCCACCGAGCTACCTGTATTGATAAGTATTTTAGCTACCTCTGTGTTTGCAATGACCAGCTCGATAAATAGAAAGTCGTTGTGAGGTTAACTTAGTCCTTTTAGGTCGGCGTCCCTGAATTCAAGCGGTTGAGAGGTCGGTATAATGTCAGTTTGTTCTTTTTGTGCAGTGACAGCTTGTCGTTCAGAGTTTCAGATAGATCCCACAGAGTCGTTGCAGAAGGTTAAGCCACCCATGATCACGTTGACTCGTCTTCTTGGTAACGATCCCTCTATAGCTCGCTCGTCCGGGCTACGATCTAGAGTTCGAGTGGGAGGTGCCATGTCGTCGCTGGTATGCGAGCTCTTTTCCCGAACTGTGCTGACCTGGTGAGTTTTGTCATTTGTGGTTGAGTTGTGCCATGAGTTTTCGCCTCGTCGTCGATCATTGTATCTGCTTCCATTAGTGTTGATCTTGCCGTCCTGAAATTTCTTCAATAAGATAGCCTGTAAGTGGCGGCAATCTGTGGTTTTGTGCCTGGTTCGTTTATGAAAATCGCAGTATGCTTCTGGATCGTCATCCGAAGGTTGAGGTTGGTCTGTGGTTTTCCCACTTTCCGTGATCGCGTAGGTCGCGCGTCCCCGCCTATCTCTTGAACAGTGCTGCCTGTGTTCCTAGGGAATTTCATCTCTATCTTGGCTAGGTTTCGCGACGTGGTGTTTTTTGGACATTGCAGCGTGTTCTTCCTCTATTTCAATGAACTTGTTAGCTCGATGAAGCGCGTCTTCTAGTGTTTGCAGAGGGTTGATGAGAAAATCATCCTTGAATCTTGACTTAAACCACAGGGCCTTTCGTAGAGCGGCAATCGCTCCTTCATCGTTGATCACTATTCGAGCTACGAATCCCTTGAACCTGTCAATGAAATCTTTTAACGACTCGTCCTCCTGCTGGGATAGTGTCCACATGTCAGTTGTTGAAGCTTTCTTTGCGATGTACATCGAGTAGTGCTTGATGAACACGGTTGAAAGTTGTTGAAAATTATTGATAGTTCCGGGTTCCAAAAGGGAGAAGCAGTGAAGCGCCAACCCTGATAAGTTTTCCACGAAGAGTTGGCACAAATCTGCATCTCGTTTTTTGGAGGAAAACTGAGCTCGTGCCATGAGGATTGTAAAGGCACAAGATCGTCTAGCTTCTCCCCACGGTCGCCGCCAACTGTTGAATCAAGGTTTAACAATTAGGTCAAATTCTGATCTTGTGGGTAAAAGGCTAGAGTAATCTTAAGAAGAATTTCCTATATCTTAACTAAAGTAATTACATGGTAGTTATACTTGAAATACCTGCTTAAAACCCTAATTACATGAATTAACCTAATGGTCCTCGAGCTGAAAAGCCCAGCTCGTCAGATGGCCCACCTAGGTTCTGCTCTTCTAAATCCCTCTTTGCTCCTTCAGATCGGTGTCCATCAGGGCCTTCATTCGAAATGGGCTTTTGGGCACGTGCTACACTTTGTATCAACAATTCACAAAGAAAAGGCTGTGACTTATTAAGCTCACAGAGAACAGATTAAGAAACTTATGAGCAAACATCCATACATAAATTGAATACGACACTATGATTATATTTTTATGAAACAAAATTATCTTATCTTCATATTCACTACTCTATGATCTATCATCATAATTATAATGTGGCTAAATGAATCATTCTAATCTTCCTCAAGTAGTACTCCCGGAAACATATGAGGAAAAAGTTTAATAAGATTCATAAAATTATATATAGAATAAATTACCTCCAATGCCATAATTATCCTAAATATTTTCTAATATGTCATATTCATTGTTTCTTTTCTCACATGCTATAATCAGCATTTGAAAAATAATTTTATGCCCTTGCTGACACACCAACGATTTTTGATTTTTTTATATTTCTTTTTAAAATATGAAGAAAGAGATGGTTTCTTCTTTACACCATCTCTCTCTCTCTCTCTCTCTCTCTCTCTCTCTCTCTCTCTC